>JAUUEB010360986.1:393-12414 GCA_032362205.1 Clione limacina
ATGAGTGGATTACCCACATTACGTTATAATTTGGATTACCAAACAAATAGCGGCGGATTGTATAAGATTACTAGGAAAAGTAGATCGTAAAAATAGTAGGATATTCCACTACTTAGTCTATCAATGCCGTCAACATCGAATTATTCACTGTTTTTACACTTTAAAGCATATATTCGTAAAGAATTAAAAAAACAATTCTTTCTTTCGAATTTCAGGTAAATACATTTAAAAAGATGGTTGAACCTGTTAAATTTGTATGTGTCTATATGACAAGTTTGTATATGTTTTGCTGCAGATCAGAAAGAATTTCATTATGTGTTATGTATATCATATGTATATGATAATTTACTCCTCTTATCTTATCTTAATTGAAAATCTAAAATGGCGCAAATCTATCTTTCTAACCTTTCTGGAGAAGACCATTCTCTCACATGTCTTTTGTAAAGTTCTTAATGATAAGATTTAAACTGTTCAATATCTGTTACCTGATCCAAAGCATTCCAAAGCCTCTCATCACTAAACTCATCGCCAGGGTCAAGGTTCCATCGCAGCGTAGCGCTGTAGAGTACAGGGTCTTGTGGTATGACAGACATCTTTCCACGCAGCTCATGTAGCCCGAGTTTACTTGTCTCCATCCCATCAATGAGGATTGCTCCCACAGGCTTTTCCAGTCGGTAAAGAGCTGAGATAAGGGAACTTTTACCTGAGCCTGTACGGCCCACTATGCCAATCTGTGCGAGAAAGATATAAGTTAAAGATTAATTTTTGACCTACGACAGTTTTGCTTTAATAAACGTAAATAGTAAAATTGTGATCTTAAGAGGTTCATGATGTAAGGCAACGGCTACTAATTTATGACGAGGTTATCTATATGGCTCACTCTAAAACAACTTAAATCGCAAGAATGGGCAATCCAAATTATTTTAAAAAAAAACAAGTAGACAAAGAGGAAAAAAGCAAAATGACTTTAGGAGACAATTTCAATGATCAAATGAAGACTTAATAGGTTGCTTTTGTTTGGATTAAAAAAAAAGAGGTAAGTTTTGTCATTGCCCATGTTAAAGTCTGTGCGGACTGACTGACAAGTAGACTGAGCAAGTAAATTCAAGTCCGAAAAAACTCTATGATTCACACAATGTATTTGTATGCAAACACCCCCCTCCCCCATCTTACACCCACCTACCAATACACAGTATAATAAAATATATATTGAAGTTTGAAATCTACCTTTTCTTTTCCTTTAATATGACATTCAATGTTCTTGAGGATCAATGGGGCTTTATCAGAGTACTTGAGCGATGTTTTGGTGAAAGTTATTGCCCCCCTATTTGGCCATTCTGGAGAAGGAGGTTTGTCAGACGTCTTTGCTGGTTCCTGGTCTACGCTACAATAATCCAACACACGCTCCACTGATGTTATCTGTTGAAAATAAAAATCGTTCATTTACGGACAACAAGGTTTGAACATTTCTACTTCACATCCTATCAAAAGTCTCATGCTCTAACCAGGTGAGTGGAAAAGTAAGGCCAGCTTGTTTCACTAAGAATATTCGTCCCTCTAACTTGCAGGTCCCTACAACTCATAGAGCCAACTGAAGAGCAGCAGGACCAACACATAAGCTTATCTTGATCGATACACGCTCATAAACTGAGATTTTTATCTTAATTGCCAAATGTGTGGTCATTGCCCTTAATAATATTTTTGATTAAGCGTTTTCACAATCTGTAATGTGATTCACATATATAAAGCTCAGTTTTAATAACAACCAAAGATCTACTTCTGAAGTTGCCAGTCTTAAAAGATCTATTTTTGACAACACTGAAGCTCAATTATTACAGATACTTCCTTCAAAACAACTCTAACAATATCCCAAACTGTCTCTTTGGGACATAAGAACAAATGAGACAAACTTAGACTGAACAGTATCAAGCTGTTTTGTGTCATTCCGTGCAACATGTAGACAAATGCTCTTAATGCCAAGGTCAACATGTGTGAAAAGTACTTAAGACAAACTATTTTGAAAGTGGATAGCTTTATTTTTGCAATGTTTTTAAAACCAAATCATTGCTCCTTCCTTAAAAGATTCTTTTGTTTTTATATAAAATATTATTTCACACATTTTTCCCAAACTGATTGGAACAACAAGTAAGACAGAGAATCTGACTGATCCATTTTTGACATTACTTACGTAAGTTTCCAATTCAGCAGTCGCTCTGACGTAAAACTCAAATGGTTCCATCATGGCAAGACAATATACGAGGGAGAGTGCCAGAAGATTACCATCCAAACCTTGACAAAAAAATAATATTATCATCTGATCAGCAACACAAGTATTGCTTGCAATAATATCTAATTGTTGATACAAAAAAATGTAATATTAATAATAATAATAATAATAATAATAATAATAATAATAATAATAATAAATACTTTATCTTTATAAAAGACAATTATACAGAAATGATCACTTCAGATTTACATTAAAAATAAAATAAATAATTAGACTCCACAGCAAATTGATCATTGAAAATAGCATGTATCATATGGATAAAAACAAGCAACAAGTAATATGTACAGCTCTGTTATCCATGATCTGTGTTTTGAATAAATGCTTTTAAAATAAATGAAAACACTTCTTGACTACTTTTATTAATGTAAGGTTTTACAGCGCTATCAACTTATAGTATCATAACTCTTAATGGGTCATTCCAAACAGGTTGTTCGCTACGGACACTCGTCTTGATCGACTCCTAGGTGCCTATAGGTACCTATGAGCGCCGCGACCTATGCATATATATATATATATAAAAAATATAGATAAAGACTTTATCTTTCAAAAACTATCTCCAAAACGTGGTTGACATTTATTAGGAATCACCCTATACTCTCTACAGTATTGTCTGTATGTAACATTTTGAAAATTCCCCAAATTTCCAAAACTCATTCACTAGATTGACTAGGGTCATTCCAAACAGGGTTGTTTGCTACGGACCGGACACTCGACTCCTAGGTGCCTATAAGTACCTATGAGCGCCGCGACCTAAGCATATCTACATAAGATAATTCAAAGTCTCTTTATTTATTTTTTTTATTTTTATATTTGTATGCAATGGGATTACAGTCACAGTTTTGACTCAATCGAGATGAAACTTTCGCAAAATGTTGGTAGATACTACCAGATGTGTGGTTAAGCTTTTAGTAAAATGTAATTTTAATGGGCCATGCTAAATTGAAAAATGCGCTTTATAAATGTACATTATTGTTATTATTGTTAGTATTAACTATATAGTACAGTAGTATTAAATGACTTAACATTTTTAATGAGATTACTTCTATGAATTGTCCAATTCTCTGAGATAATTTAGTTATTTATTCATTTTTTAATGTGTATAGTAACATTGTTAAATTTTATCCACTATGTGTGAACAAATGTTGATATTTTATCTAATTGTGCGAGTGTATAAAAGTATGAAATAAGTGAGCAAATCATGTATGTAAATTTTGTAAAGCGCTTTGAGCCTGACAAGGAAAAAGCGCTATATAAATAAAAATATTAATAATTATTATTATTATTATTATGCACATTATATTTCTGGTTTAAAAAAATACTGTTCATACGCATGTATAATTAATTTACCTGCCCTTCGCCTATGCCCATGTACAGCCTGTCTTTGGTGCGTTCAGGTCGGGTGTAATCTTGCTCTTGAGCCTCTAGCAAATCCTGTCCTTCCTCAATATATTGTTGCCAAGGTGCATAGTTCGGGTCCTTCACTAAATTTTGACGCAGACGTTCGGCCAGTCTTTGAAGTTCAAAGTCTTCTGGTTTAAAAGTTTTTATTTGGTACTGGATCTAGAATATGAAAAAAAAGGGTTTAAAACAAGAACTGGTTAATATGGGGACCTTTGAGTCCAATTTGGCAATGTAATGAGACTACACCTATCTACATGACTAAAAACCAACTACTGTTTTCTTCTGCATATTCTGAAAAATGTGAGGACATTTATTCTGATATTCGTTCACCCAGTGGTTATGTTTCTAACACCAGTTGGTTGATTCAAGTACAATTATTGCTCATACATATTCATTACAATTATACAGCATTCAAAAGCCTTTTTGTGTTAAGCAAAACATGTGTTTGGCAAAAACATGAGTTTGTAAAAAGAAGTACGCTAACACAAAATTCAGTGACCAATTGACTTGTCTTCATTTAGTTAAATAACACTTTGACTTCTCACCTGTCCCTCCTTGTCTTGCATGATCTTGTCACAGTAATAGTAAAGTTTACCCTGTTCGTCACAAGTTGAAATGACCACATCACCCAAACGTCCATGTTTGTAGTAGTCAGTGAAGTGGGGGACACTGCCTGAGCAACCAACCACAAACACATGTTCAATGTTCTGGAATGTGCCTGAAAAATATGGTTGGGGGAGGGGGGGTAACAGAAGAGAGATTAAGACTTTATGTTTTATTCTCTGTTTTCACACAAAAAAGTAACATTTTTTGATCCAATTCTCATTCTCTACTTGAGAATCAATTTCAAGCTAATCCTCATACTCTACTTAAGTCTTGAAAACGGACTACTCTGAACAATAGGCAATTAATCTGACAGTGATCCGAGAATCGAGCTAGGTTTCCAACCCATCACTGACACATTGCAATAAGGGCAACTTGGGTGATTAGGCCACACTGGGAGAAGGATTTTATTTTTCAAATCATGTTTGTGAGTTGCCAGTCAAGTAATTAAACCTAAGCTTTAAAAATCCTTCAAAGTATGTTTGCTGGGAAAGATCCAGATCCAGAGGTAAGGAAAATGCTTGTTAAAGAGGGTCCAAGACCTGAAGGTCACTGGCGCTGCTGAATGAGGTTGTCTCTTGAGGATATGTCATCAGCTCATCGCTGATGACCTATGCGTGAATGGAATTTGTCAAGCTACTCTTAACTGTCTTAGCAAAGTCTAACATGTGGTTGCCATGGTAACTATAATCTGATAATGATGAGTATCCAGCTTACCCAAAAGTCTAGTGGTTGTATTGCCAGATGAGATCTGTGCAGCTCTGTAGTGACCAACAGCTGGCAGTTTTGTAGTGACCACCTTATGGTCTCCAATCAAACCAGTTGTGTAGACATTGGATTCTCCTGGAACAATAGAGAAACATCATTAAATGGTGAGTGAAGATCACAATACTTGTATCAATACGGTTTGAAAAACATCAACATTCGCCTTTTGTTCTCCTCTTAATTTGACAAAAAAGTTAGTTTTGAGCAGAAGTTTTCAAAAAAAGTACAAAATGAAGCCAAGATCTTTGTAAAACTTGGTATTTGATAAAACCATTGCTTTCAATGATAAGCATGAGTGACACCAATAAAATTAATTTGGAAATATCAAATTGTTAGATACAAATTATTATGGAACCTTGCATTCCTGCAATACTTTTTTGGCTGCCGATTAAAAAAGGAAGTGTATCCTATTCTGAAGAGAAAGTACATCCTGGTATGGATTTGTAATTTTTGTAAATCCTTTTTTATTATTTTGATTGATGATGAAGTATAAATAATAAAATAATAAATTATTCAATCAAAAATACCTCTAGAAAATAATAAATTGTCGGTACTGGAAATGTCAAATTACTTTTTAAAATGCAGACAATTTACAGAAAAATATGAAGAAAAAAATTAAAATTGCTGCAAAAATTAATGTTTGCAATCAAAAGCTTAACTGCACGTCCTGGTATGTATCGCAACAACACATATTTTATTATGTTAAAATATGTCAAACTTGCATAATTTACAGTTTAAGTATTCAAATATGATAATAAAAATACTTAAGTGTCACTCAATACATATTTATAAATATAGTCAAAAATGTGAAACCACTACATCATAAATAAACACATCATTTTAATTA
Source organism: Clione limacina (assembly GCA_032362205.1). Lineage (NCBI taxonomy): Eukaryota > Metazoa > Mollusca > Gastropoda > Pteropoda > Clionidae > Clione > Clione limacina. The sequence continues at coordinate 6,300 of JAUUEB010360986.1, forward strand.
ACAATAATGGTTGCAACAAAATTAAAAAAGATCCGAAACATACTGCGAATCCATAAAACAGAGAAAAACAATCAAGTGAAAGTTAAAATCCCTGATAATAATTAAAGTAAAATCATGTGTTTATATAGTTGATGCAGACATGCCAGCCTCCAGAGCACCCTAAGTGTATCACCAAGGAACTTTTGGAGTAATTTTTACATTTTGGAGTAACAATCCTTCCGAGCTAGGGAATTAATTTTAAACAAAAAAGTGAGGTGAGCAAGGACTGGTTGCCACAGAATTTTAAGAATCCTTACTGAGGGCTGTTTAAAGACTTGATCTATTTCAACAATTTGTCAAGATCAAAGACTGCAGGTGTAAAATCTTCCCTTTCAGGATACAAATCTTAAAATGGTTTATCAGTGGCCAAACTGCTTTAAGTGTAACAAAAAAAGAACAGAGAGTAACAGTGTAATAAGTTCTTCTCAGTGTAACAATTACACTCGTCAGTGTAACATCTGGCATGTCTGGTTGATGCTCTGTAAGACCTGGTGTTTTTGAACAAAACTTAAAACTTCCAGAAAACACTTGCTTACAAACAATTACTGTCATTTCATAAACAAGGGACCTTTATCTGTTCAAAGTTGTATGTCATCATGATATGGGACATTTAAAAAAACTCAGATGTAAACAAAAATTCCTAAACCAAGCATTTTTATTTCATGAAAGATTTCTAACTAAAAAAAATTCATTGAAGGGGTGATCATTAATTTTTGTGACACAGTCTTGACATTTGGCTCATTATGAGTATGAGCAGTTTGATAAATTTTGAAAACGAGATAATCAACCAATTTATTTGAAACTTCAGTAAAACATTAAAAAGTAACAAATACACAAAACAGTGAAGCCTCACCAAAGTGACCACCCTTCATACTTGCTGAAATCAGCCACTTTAACAGATGTGAAATTCTATACATTTTTGTTTTCAAAATCATAAAAATGAATCCCATTTGCCGAAACTCCCCCATATCTTTTGAGCAAACAGTAAGGTAACTGTGCAAAAATCCAGTAGAATGAGTAACAATCCAGTAAAATGAGTAATAATCCAGTAGAATGAGTAACACAAAATTCTTCCTGGTTGGCTCTCGACTGAGTTGATTCCGTCCAAGTTGATGCCCAACATTGGAACACACTTTACAATAATATAATTAATGACCATGTTCACTGCTTTACATGAATAAGTTATAGTAAATACTAGAAAGCCAGGAGATAAAGCAACTATGCAAAAGAGACAATAAAAGCCTATAAGGAAGAAAAATGCTAAATGAAATTAAAAAGCTTAAAAGACTCAAATGGGAAGTCACTGTCAGAGGATAAAGATATTGCAAATAGATGGAATAGAATATTGTATCGACATGTAACAAGGGGAAGTGAGGTGAAACTCAAGAAGAAGCACCCAACAAGCTACACTGAAAGAAATACTTTTATTGCTAAAGTCTGGAATAAGAAATTAAATCACTAGAAAGGTACAAAAGCCCGGGCTGTGATGAAATTTACCCTGGCTTGATCCTAGCAGCAAGAAAAGAAGCAGTAGACGTTTTCTTCAAACTGATTAAATTTAAAAAACGAATTACTGAAAAATGGCCTATAGAATGAAAAAAATCTAAGTTCCTCTTCCCAAAAAAGGAGATCTGCAGCAAACTATAGCATCGATACCACATTACAGAAAGATTCTGCTATACATTATCATGAAAAACTGAGCCAAAAATTAAAGCAAGAAATAAACAAGACCCAAGCAAAATTTATGAAAAAAGAGGCACAAAGGACCACCTTTTTAACCTGCAACTCTCATACTAAAGTATGATGAAATGAATGTGGAATTAAAGCATTTTAAAGCAATTGAAAGGTCAAAATATAACCACAAATCTGGCAACCATAACCTTGGTTCGTAGAAGATATATCCTTGATTTTGAGTGATATATGCCAACCCTGCCTTTTCTTGGACTTCCTCTACTGTTAAAACTGACTTGACAACTGTAATAATGTACTTTTTTAAACACATGATTTTACCCTGAACTGTCATCGACTTCTCTAGTGTAATGGGTACCTTCACTGCCTATGAAGCAAGTGATCCAGGTTCAAATCTTGCTCATGACCAAAATTTTATTTTTTGAGAAGTTGTTAAAAAAAGAAAATTCTACAAAGTCCAGTTCTTATGGTTTCACTTCTCTAGAATACTCTTTCTGATATTGTGTTATTGGATTTGCACAACGTCCCAAGGTCACAACTGTGCTCAGAAAAAAGTCTTTCCAACCAACTCCTGATTAAAAAAACATATCTTTGATACTAACTAAAGGAAACATTACTATTTGCTCAAGTTTCACTAAATCAAGAAGAATATAACAGAAGAGAAAATTTATTTTCTAAATAATTTGTTTTTTGAAAATATAATAACTTTAACTAAAACTTCAAATAATGTTAGTTGTTTTACATGTTTCCACCAACACATGGAAGGTTGTATCTGTGACAGTGTTACTCAGGCAATTTTACATGTTGCCACACAGAGGATGTAAGGTGTAGCACAACACTACCCAGAGACAGTTTATTGACACCAGGCTGGCCAGTCTTATAATGTCTCTAAATGCGCTGCTATAATCACATTTTTTTTAAAGACTTTAATATTTAAAAACACCCGACTTCTGCTCCAGAGGGGGACGCCATAACCACTTTGCTATCTGAGTGGTAAATATCTTTAACTAAGTTCAGTTAACTTTAGCCACCTCCCACTCCAGTCAACTTCCAATTCCACATCCATGATTGATTAAACAACTAATTTGTAGTGCAAACTGTTGTATACCTTCTGTCTTGTATCTGACATAGGTAGTTTTACTTTCCATCATGGCATCAACTGCCATCTTCTCACAGTACTGAGCTGTGATGATAGCAATGGTAGGCTGGAGGTTGGTGGCAATCATTGGCATATTCTTGACCATTTGAACCTCTGTGGAGAACAACAGTAAAATAGGTCAATGTTACAATAAATTAAATTAGAGAATGAGGATATGAAAAGGTCTATATGTGACGTCTCTGGTCAAAACATCACATCTTTCTGGATGAGGATTTACAATCTAAATCCCATGTAACACTCAATTGGACAGCGTCATATCATTAACAATATTCTAATGTGAAACAAAATTGATCTAAGGAAAATAAGATTTTGTATAACAATGTAGTTTCAATGGGTTTGTAATCTTGTTACGATTGTCTTCTTCTTCTTCTTCGATCTTCAGTTACAATTGTCTCAAGTCATTCATTTTTCAACTGTCACTCTAGCAGTCTTATTTTTAATGTACGCTTTTCAAGGAGACGGAGAAAGTCATGAAAAAGAGTTATCTGTGTACACTTGTGAAAATGTTGACAATTGTGGACAGCCTCTAAAGCAGTGGCAATCACAAGATTAGGTTTGCTCTTTGCCAAGTTTAGTTTGAGTGAAAATAAACAAACTAAAATCAGGTAAAAGGTGACGACAGGTCTCATAACACTTTGCAGCAACAAGTCACATATCTGGGACAAACCTACCTAAACCTTGTACTGCTTTTTATACATAAAATACAGATTTGTTACTGTGTAATTTGGTTTTAAAAGACAATCATATCCGTAATAACTTCTATTGAACAAATTGAGTTTCAAGCTAAAGTGTAACAGACATTAATGGGACCAGGTAGAGATGTGTCAGATTAGGGTAATATTTGTATATTTATGTTCTCATCTTCCTGGGATGCAGACAAGGTGGAAGATAGAAATTGATAGCATTAATGTGGAAGAAATGGAGAGAGAAAAATATGGATTGAGTTAAAAAATACAACTGGGATATTGAGTTGGTAAAAAGAACAAAAGAGAAGGGGTCAGGTAAACTAAAAAGGTGTAGAGTTGAAGAGAAAAATTATTGATCATGTACCTGTTTTGTCATCCAACACACGTCTGACAAATCCTCCATTCTCCATTGGCTGAATCAACTCCTTGCACTGTAGTTCTCCCAGCTGTGCAGTCACTACGGCTGAATCTGCTTCTGTTATCCTGTTCAATGCATTACAAATATATTAATAATACTATTATTATATTAATTTCTTTCTCTTTGTAACTAACAAAATAGCAAAACAAATTTAAATTTTCTTAATTGATAACCTGCAACCAGACACAACATTTGCCGCCCAGTCTTGGGATAGCCTTCCAGTACATAACAAGACACTTTTTTCGCTCAGTCTTGGGCTAGCCTTCCAGCACCTGCAACATGTCTTCTTTTCGCTGCTTTTTTGTCTGTCTCTGCACCTCTTCCCCTCTTCTTTTCTCTCTGAAATTGCCCTTGTCATTCCATCAACAAATAAACAAGTAAATCAAAAAAGAAGAAAACATTTCCCCTCACCTGACAAGATCTTCAACAGACATAACATTTGGGTAGGCAGACTCTAGCACAGTCAACAGTTTCTCTCTCACAATATCCTCAATGGGACGAGTGTCTTTTTTGTTGAAACCTGGTGGGAATAAAACCAACACTCTTATAAAACAAAGTGCAGACACAAGATAACAACCAGCTGCCATCATTTATTAATTCTATACAGTACTGTGAACCAGGTACTATAAATGTCTCATGTGCAGTCAAATAAAACATACACATACTAAAAATAACCAAATCAATGAATACTGCACTTCATACTTGGAAGAAAATTCAGAAACTGACATATCTTCCCATTTTAATATGCAATAAAATATAATAATTTCCAAAAATTTACTTGGCTATACACGTAACATTCGATAGATGGGCCAGAGTAGAATACCAAATTTTGAAATATACATATCAGTATAGACTGCTATAAGTGAATTAATTAACAAAAATACCAGGTAACATTTCTGACATACAAATTTTAATGTAAATAGTTTTATAATACTTATAGTTTTTTTCAAGTATGTGATGTCTCTGGCTAAGAAATGTCATATTTAAGCCAGTTAAAAAATTATTGCTTCCGTTTTTAAATCTGTAAACCCAAATGGAATAAAAATGGAATAAAATGAAGCCAGTCGGATGAAAAAACAAAACATAAAGCCCTGAAAGAACAAAAACTTTTGAAGCCTTTCCCAAGGATTATAATGTCTTAAGTCTGTAAAACATATTTTTAATGAGTATTCAAATGCATAAACACACAAATACATGCACTATATCATAATGTAAGAAAAAAGAGGTACAGAGTGACAAAAGATCACTTATTGATCTTTTAATCCTTCAATTCAAAACTACTATATGCATACATTTCCACAGTCTGAGTGGTACAAAAAGTAGAATTATGAATAAGAAAAAGTAAATGAGACGCGAGACTTTCGGCACATGCTTCATGCATGGATGTCAAATGCTTTGAAATAAAAGTTATTAAGTGTAAACATTCAATGTAACTGAAAAAACAAGCTAATTTCTAATCACTATTTTCTAAAAATAAAATGCGGCATGAGCTGTTCTTGACTTTGTACCTTCCTTCATAAACTGATATCCGATCAAATATAGGATGACCCTGTGTTGCAAGATATCACAGAGGGTTGTAAGAATACAACAAAAATGTCTTTAATTACCCTGCATCATATTTTCAATTTAAATCAGTGTATGTGTGAGGCTAAGTGAGCGTGTATTTACGTTATGTGTTATTGCTTTTATTTGTGTCCCATATTCATTTTTTCTTCTTTTTTCATACATCATGTACATATTGTTGCAAATATTGTAACTTTTTGGCTTATGGCCTAATAAAGTATTTGATTGAGCTGATTTCTATGAATCAGGAATTTCAAAAAGGTTATCTAATGAATTTTAACAATTATATCTCAAATTTGCATGTGAGGTAAGAAGGAATAAATCTTTAAGGACCAGCTCACAAAAAAAAGAAATCTGCAACAGCAATTTCTTCATCTTGGTGATAATGTTGTAAATCAACTGATTTGCTCTAAATGCATAAGAGATAAAAACGAGATATGAAACAATGAATGTGTCCCTCCAAAATTGTGTTCACTTATACATTGCTAACAGTGAAAAAATATTATCAATGATAGTTGACATTTCGTACTGCTGTTGAGTAATATTACCACACTTTGAAAT
>JAUUEB010361097.1:0-12413 GCA_032362205.1 Clione limacina
TTGGCTTCGCGAAGCCGCAATTTAGAAGCCAAGGCTTCGGCTTCGGATTCGTCCTGTTTTCAAAGACTGGCTTCGGCTTCGTCCTTTTTTGGAAGAGAGGCTTCGGCTTCGGCTTTGGCTTCGGGATATTTCCAAAAATCATGGAAAGTTTTATCAGTAAAAAAAATGTTTTTCTTACTCCAAATCCAATTAAGAGTGTTAATAAGATAACTAGACACTGTTTAGAGGGAACACAACACTTTGTTTTACTGAAATAGGGTGATTCAACCTTGTTATAGAGTTTTCTAAAAACGAGGGTTTCGGCTTCGTGATATTTCCAAAAATCCTGGAATGTTTTTTCATTAAAAAAGATGTTTTTCTTTCTCCAAATCCACTTCAGAGTGTTAATAAGATAACTAGACACTGTTTAGAAGGTACACAACACTTTGTTTTACTGAAATAGGGTGATTTAATCTTGTTATAGAGTTTTCTAAAAACGAGGGCTTCGGCTTCGTGTTATTTTTTAGAACCGGCTTCGGCTTCGTGATGTTTTGAGATTAAGGCTTCGGCTTTGTGATTTGTCAGAGCTTCGGCTTCGTGAGTTGCGGCTTCGTATCCATGTCTGATCATGAGTATACATAAAAAACACAATACAAAACATTCAATGAGTTCAACGTAAAAAAGTGTAATAACATAAAGCATTAAATGTACTGTCCATGCCAAGGAAGTAATGCTACGTGTGCATGATTTCTAGAATCAACAACAAATATGCTCTTCTGACTTTCAAACTGTGTGAGAAATGTTGCCAGGTTTTATAGAAAAATACCTTACATTTTATTATCTTTTTAAGCAAGTTGTACTTCATTGCCTAGGTACGGATACGAAGCATCACTGGATAATTGACGGTGTCCCAATACTGAAGGCATCCAGTAGCAAAACTTTTCGCCATACATTCAGCAGCGAGGGCACATTCAAGATAGTCTGCACCACATACAATTATGTTAGCACTAAAACTAGTAAAACTACTGAGGTGCTGGTGGAGGATCGAGTTCAGGGCCTTAAAGTCACAACTACATCACACACTGGTGAGCACATAATCGTAATAAAATAGAATTATTATTTAACACATTTGCAAAAGTAACAAGGTATTGAGAATTGTGTATTATAACATAATTAAATTAATATGCGTTCTATATTAAATAATCTGCTTTTTACAAAAATGTTTGGCTTTATAATAGTTCATGCGCAGGGCCGGGTTAACTTACAGACTGATGAAGGTGAAGCCTAGGGGCCCCACCCTAGTCTGGGACCCAATCTAGGAGTTTTTTGGAAAGGAAGACATATTCAATTTCCTCTAGTATGCACTATTAAGCTTGCCGTTTCAATTCCCCCAGACCCCCTTAATATAGCTATAAAATGCCACATGCAGCTTCCATTTTCAATATTCCCCCCACAACCCCCTCTAAACATGATTTAAATGCACCATTTAGCTTCCATTTGCCCCCACAAAAACTGACCATAGCTCTATGATGCACCACTTAGGTTCAATTTTTCCTCCAGAACCCCATAACATAGTTCTAATATGCACCATTTTGCTTCAGTTTTTCAAAAAATGTCCACACACCCCTTAACATAGCTGTAAAATGCACCATTTGGGTGCCATTTGAAAATAAAACGATAGTATTCAATACCTTTTACAATATCACTTGTGTTACTTTACTTTTGTGAATATTGATACTAGTTATTCTAGATGATTTTTTTCTTTGAAAAAAAGGTTAATTTGTGTAGGGGGGGATGAAGGATAAGAATGGTAGGGGTGGCCAAGGTGCCCCACCCTGTAAGAATGCCTAGGGGCCCCACCCTAGGTGAATCCGCCCCTGCTTAAGAGACTGAATAAATATTTTAAAGGTTGTTGGTTAAATTAAATGTTTTCAACCTAGATTGAGGTTGTTGTAGTTAGGTCTACCATCTTTGCTTTTTAGATCTTCGAGTTGTATTTTTATTATCGTGTATTTCTTGGATTTGTTCTTCTTCACAGAACTTGGTCAGCCAACAAACTTCACAATAAAACTAACAAGTGGTTCAAACTACAACTGTTTATGGGACTTTGGAGACGGATCCCCTGGGAAGACCACAACCAAAACCGAAACTCCTATTGCAACAACTCAAATAAGGTTGATGAAATCTCAATCAAAGAATATATATGTTTCTCAACTCTAATAATTTTAAAGTTGTAGATTAAAAATCCTACATTTATAACAATGAGGCTGGGGCACAAAAAAGTTAATAAGGAATGAGTAGATTCCGTAGCAAAGGGAAACGACATATATCTGTATATTGGCATTTGGATCATTTCCATGCAGGTTATGTTATGTGGTAAAACATGAACAGTACTAGATTCTCATATCATGGTTAAGGTCACTGGGTGTTATGATATCAGTGACTATTTATTATAAATAAAAAGCCCCAAAAATATATTTATGATGTTTTTGTAGCGATTTTACCAAAAGAAGGAAAATCACAAACTAACGTGGTTTGCCATAAAGCTTGTTACTACCCTGAGAAGACTATATAACTTAGGTATCATTAAAAAGAAAGTTGTAAACAAAAGAAGAAAACAATTCGCGTGTTCTCCGTAAAAGAGTTGTTAACCACCCTCTAGAAATCTTACACATGTCACTATGTGATCAACCCATAGAAATTACATTTTCAATATGGTGCCTGGGTGCGCATCTCGTGTGAGTGCAGTGGTTGGAGCATCTTTTTTACAAACATTTCTTATGTACTGGTTGAGAACACTTACAGAAGGTCTCAGATAACATAGAAAGATGATAACACTAACTGAAGCCATGCTACTCTTAAATCACTTTTTTTATTATGAGTAAAAACATGTCAAGTTTGGGAAATACCATGCATCTACCAGCACAGCATTTTCTTTATGTAGATTGATTGATCAACGTTTTGATTTGTGGCTTTATTGAATATCACTTTTTCGTGATACACATATAAAACAGTAAAGTTCAAAGTTGGACTGAAAAAATAAAGAAGTGCTTATAAAAGAAGTATAATGGTTTCCATTGGCTACTTCGTGTCCTGAACGTCTGGGCCAAGAAGTGATTAAGAGTTGATACATGTATCATACTGGTGCAATCTTACTTTTTCTTGTCTCTTTTACTTTTAAACACAAAGATACCTCACTAAGCGCTGTTCTTTACGTTTCGAAAAAACAAAAGATTCCCATAGAAACTGACACATTAAAATCAAACAAACAATTGTTTTCCTACACATTTTTTTTAACATAGCAGAGATAAAGAAAGCAGCCCATCTACTTTTGACATAAAACACTTACCGGTGAAACTGATTTACAATTGAGCGGTTTATTGAACGGTGTATTGATAGTTTTTAATTAAACACACCAATTGGCCCATTAGCTAAAGAAAATAGTATGGTTTTCTAGGTTTCAGTTAAACTGTTTATAAATGGGGTGAGTTGTTGAGACAAATTTTCTGTGTTGCAGTGAAAGTAGATATTGTATTTATGAAGTAATAATGAAATAAGATGGAAGTATTTATTTTGAAAAAAAATTCAATCCATAGCCATACTTACACTGAAGTTGGGGATTTTTCTGTGAATGTGACATGTTCTAACAGACCGAGTAGTGAACAAGTCAATCTCATAGCATATGTCCAGGAGCCAATTACCGATCTTAAGCTGATGAAAGAAGGTACAAACAAAGACACAGATTACTTCTTAGAGTGGGAGGTGACAACTGGCACAAGTATCACATTCGTTGTCACCTATAACGGAAATTCAACGAGTAAGTAACATTTGTTGTTTGCAGTTTCAAAACCAAATTTTTCAAATTGAATTCTGAAAGACATTTACATCTCTTAAAATACACCTACAGGCTTAATCCCCCTTCTATCGTTTTTAACTAATTTTTGTATTTTTCGAAATAACACCTAGAAATACACAATAAATCTCGCAACGAAACAAACTAATACATTTATAGGAATGATTACGATTAGAAAATAATTTTTTTGATATTTTTTAAAAAATAGGGGGTTGATTTTTTAAATAGATCGATTAACCCCCCCCCCCCCCCCCCTGCAAACCAACATGTTTTTGGGAAACAACTCATTGTAGAAAAACATAATGTAGGCTAGAATCGTGAATGGGGGTGAATGGATTAGAGGTCTGGGTGCTGGACTATTTTAACTTAACAGATTGTAATTTTGGAGGTATAAGCAATATAGGAAACGCTGTTATATTACTTATATAGTAAAAGTAAAGTTAAATGCGATTTTTCGACCATTTTTGTAAATTCATTAACGACAAACATTTGTACTGCCGTATTTGAAACTCCCCCTGCTTCCTTAATTTTATGGCTTAAAAAAAATTAGACCTAACACACAGTGACATCTTTCATCCCGTTGAAAACCATTGTAAGAATGCATTTTTGATTATTCCCTTTCAAGTTTGGGTTATCTCCCCTTTGAAAAATTGCGCGCTTTTGAAGCCAATATTTGGTACCATATAAACTAAGTCACGAAACTAATTTTAAAAAAAATATGTCATAGAATATTGTATATTTTGACTTGCAACAAGTTGCACTATACTCAGTGTAGAAGAACACTTCTACAATGCAGTTTTAACGTTAATGTCATTTAGCCGGCTTTGGTTCGAGTCAATCAACATTTCGTTCATAAAAATATTTGTTTTCATTTCCCAAATCATATTAAAAAATATTAAAATTTTGATTCCTTTAAAATGACAACTGACCAAGCTATCCAGAAGTACCCCCTCCCCCCAAATTATCAAATGGACACTTCGTTAAAAGAAAATAACATCACAAACTGAATGAAACCAATGGAAATGTAAAAAGACATTAAAAACCATAGTATTTAGTCTTTATGGCACCGGTAAAAAATTGAATTATTCTTTTACTCCAGACCCTTGGTCTTCATGGGCAAAAGATAAAATGTTGTCTTCTAAAAGGAATCACGTGACTTTCTTTTGGATGGTCTAGCCATAAAATTAGGGGGGTTTCTAAAAAGGCGGTACAGGTTTTTGATGCATTCGAGAATTTACGAAATTTGCCGAAAAATTGCATTTGAATTTTTTTTAATAATGTTTGGGCCATTACCTAATATAACAACCTTCGAGACAGGTATCATTCGCTGGAAAGAATTCTAGGTCAGTTAGTGCCTCTAGGGACCTAGAAAACGTGGACAAACTTAGTATAAAAATCAAATTTTACGTTCTCATTAATATGTAAATAAGTTCATTAGTATATTTGACATTGTTAGAAAGTGCATTTAATTACATATATTTTGATACCAACTAGGCATCTCTAGCAATTTTGGTTCTCAATATATGACCACTTTAACAAAAAAGGCGCATAATGCTCGAAAATATGGGGTTTCTTTTGAAATTGGTCGATTACCCCCCTTCCTTACCAAATTTGTTAGGGACCCACAGAACAATATTATATAGGCAAGAATCGTTACTGGGGTCCATGAATTAGGGGTCTGTGTGCTGGACTAATACGCTTTTTAGGTTTAAGCAATATATATATCGCCCGCATGATTATGTAATGGTGTCGTTTGGTCAACACTTTTGATTCTCTTCGACAGCATTCTCGAATGTCTCAAAGTACTCGTGGACATCTTCTTTACAGATTGGTCAGGGAGTTGCCAATGTTCCTCTCAAAATAACTGCAACTAACCTTGTTAGTTCTGACAGTATCATCACTGACTTCAAGATTTGGTCAAAGATTGTAAATCCAACTTTGACAACGCCAGAGTATAACTGTTCCAGGTAATTAAGACTGAGTATTAACAAAACTAGAAATCAAGCCATCCCCTGTTTTAAGTAGTTTTTTGTAACACTAACTTGTGCAGTAAAGGTTATTATTACAGAGGCTAATTGTGTGTCAATGTTTCTAGATAAATACGGATAGTTGTTGGGTATGCCTGTAAAATACAGTGTATCTTTATTTATAACAATGCTATTAATACATTTTAGGGTATACATTTTTTTCTTGACACATGGAATGTGTTCATAAAGACGTTAAAACCCTTACAAGAAGAATATGTTAAGTTAACATGACTCATATAAATAGTTCAGCATCCAGACCTCTTATAATATTCACTGTGAGTAAAAACCGTCATGACAATTAACAAAGACTATATAGAGAAAACTCAAAAGTTGGAAATACTTTGATGATTTTTTCAAATTTAAGTAATTTTTGTCTATAGAAGGCCTCTAGGGGAGCCTCCTTTTTTAATTTGAAAATGTAGACAATGTTTTATACGATATGGCCACAGCGTGTTCGCCAAATCAACAAAGAACATATAACAAAAAACTCAATAAGGCTCATTTCTCTGTTAAAATCTTTGAAATATATTTAAAGAATGTCACTAGTACCGGCTATGTGCAAAATTGGGCGCTATGTCCAATGATGAGTCCACTGGGTCCACTGAGTCCACAGTCCACACTCATACATACATACATACATACACACGTTTCCTGTTGAGTTTGTTTGTTTTTAATGAAAAGTTAATTGGAAGAGCAAGTATTAAGTTGTAAGAATTTGTGCTTTCAGACTCTGTAACTCATAACTTTCAATAAATAATCTTGGTTTTAAATGTCTATTGCCGAAAGATTAAATAGTGGTAATCATTGCTATATATGTTGCTTAAGAACAGAGTTTGATTCTTCGCTCAATATTTAGTTTTTCTAACAATGTTAATTTGTACTTCATAAGAAATAAGAACATTATGCATTGAATGATTTTGTCCATTTCAAAGATTTTCTAATTATTCTGACAAGATCGAACACCTGTAGCTAATGTTAGCTGTCACCTTGTTGTATGTCGATTGTGTACCCGTCTGTCCTACAAGCTGCATGCTTGTTTATAACCATGTTGAACATTTCATAAATTAACTAATTTCTTTTTAGAAATCACGATTTATTACACAACTAGTGGATTTACCTGGCGTTGCATAGGTTTATAAAATCTCAAATCAATTATGCCATAACGTCGGTAACAGCAGCCTAAAAAATGTTTTGTGGCTTAGTACCGGGTCTTGCCCGAGAAGGATACAAAAAAAAGAAACTCGAATTTGGCTGACTTTTTAATCATCCTGTAGACCCCCCCTCTCTCTCCCGCCCACTTTGCGCAAATATGCCATCATCCCCTTTTTAAAATCATATTTTGAAACATCCCGTATTAGAATTCACTTTTGGTTTCAGCTGTTGTTTACATTTCTATTAAAACGGAAATAGAAATTTGTATTCACTATGCTGAGTCGCGTTTACTATGTGCAGCAGGAAGAGGATGAAAATGTTTCCTTATTTAGTTTCATGCCATCTTTGTTCTATATTTTCTCTGTAATTTAAGTCATTCTTGAGATATAAGCACTCTAGAATCAGCTCGTTAAAATTAAAATGTTACTCGTACTCACTCTACTCGTTAAACCTATACCAGATTATCATATATATCATGGTTTAACTCGTTCATTAGCTGTTTCTTACAATGTCCAATTATAACGTGATATAAAAATCATAATTCAAATGTCAATCAAATGGTAAGTGAAATCAAAATCAAACCACTGACTCACACAGGCAAACAAACCATGCATGTTTGCAAATTGCTAAGCAATCATCTGTAAAAGCAAACGCGACATGTAAGCAGTAGAAATAGAAGGTATGTCTGTGAACAATCCATGGCGGTGGAAACTGGAAGAGCGGATGCATACTTGCGAGTGATATCACAAACAATATGATAAGTTAGTGGGTAGTACACGGATTAAAGTTTGCACTTATTGGATAGAGCAGTCTGCTGCAACAACACATACATACTGTTGTAGATTACCTAAAAGGATGTTGGTCGATTTAACTAGTATAATCACCTTGTGTGTAGACATTCGTTATCAATGTCAACGTTGTCATTTACGGCAGGCAACATCAGGATTAAAGCATTGCAAGTGTCTAGCTCCCCTTGTAACATAATAAGGTTATATGAGAGACAGTTCCAACATCAAACTATAACATATAATAGGGCCAAGTGAGTGGCCATTTTGCTTTTTGGTGGCGTTTACCAAACCTTGCAAATAGTAATAGGATGTGCGTGGGCACAGGACACAAAAACTGCAAGTTCAAAAGACAGCTGTCAGACTGCACTTTAAACAATCGGCAATCTGAAGGATACTTAATCGAGAAAATAACTCGTGTACCCTCGAGAACTTACCCTAATGGGAGATACCAGACATGTTAAACAAGCACTACCCAGCCATTGTCATGTCATCTTGCAATCGTCTGCTAATGTCAACATAAGTTTCTAGACCATCAGATGAATGGTCCGTTCAGCAGGTCTAAAACCGAATCTTTCATTTTTGGAAGATAATTCGAGGACTACCAAAGGTAATTAGGTTCAACAGAAAGATGAACGGATAACCCAACATGCCAGGTATGATTGCATTTTTCAAATATGTTATATGCCCTCACTTTCAATATTTATGTAGGGGAAGAATTTTTTATATTTTATCGTTTTATATATTTGTGTTTTATTTAATGCTCTTTCTTGTTCTAAATTCAAGAGCAAATAAACTGTTTTGTATCGGCTATACTAAAAAAGTAGCAAATTTAAAAGGATTTTCTAATTCTATAATTTGTAAAGTTTTTAACATTTAGAGTGACAATTTTTGATAGTACACAAAATTCGATTGTTTATTAGTAGATAATCTTGCAGGTGTTTAGTTCAACGAACAAGGGAACCATTTTTTTTTTACTAAAATGACATATAAAAGGTAAGAAGACTACACAAATCAAACGAAATAGCTAAACGGAGAAAATCTTACAAAATACTTGTTTTTTAATTTTAAACTAATATATCTAACAGAAAATAACCGTGAATATTATCATTGATGCTGATGCAAGTAGATTTATCTTTACGATAAAACCCGATATTTTCCCAACGTTAGCTTCATTAAAAGATCAACTAAATACCATATTCAACGAACAAAATAGTTGTATCATAGTTTTGTTATGACCCGTATCTACTGTATTTTTTTAATAGAATTTTGAATTTATTACGAAAAAGGCGAGTTTTTTTAATATTTAAAAATTGCCATTTGAGCACAAAAAAATGATCCACATGAGAATGTACCACTCTCATCATAAATAAGGTACTCAACTGCGTTGTGAAGCAAATCATTTGAATATCATTCTCTTACTCAACATGAAGTGAACAGAGCAGCAAGTAATAGATACACCAACTTACAACACTTTGGATTAATAGCGTTTAAAGCTTGATAGTTCGATAAACATCGCCCAAGGGATACTAGCGAACCCGCTTAAAGTCTACTTCATCGCCGTTTGATATTTATTTACATTTCCCAGTAACCTATTGCAGTTGAGTCTAGTCTCCTGGCATTTGATTTTTATTATGATTTAAAAATATTTTGTGGAGCCCAAAGAGTCAAGTGTTGATCATCATTCCAAATTAAAGTTGCACTATACGAACTTTTGATAATATTATTATTGCAGTCATTAGCAATGCAATTATCCTATTTTATAATATGACCCAATAACTTGTTTTCTATGAGATAACTAGTTTATAAACCGATATTTTGCCAGTTTCATACATGCAGGAACCTACCTTTATGGCTGTAATGTGTTTACTTATAACTATTTTTAATTTTATAACATGACCGTTAACCCGGCACACAGATTCTTTCCCATCTGTTCCAGCCACTTGGTGATGATACACTCAACTAACCAATCAAATTAGATTAAGGGAATTAATTCAATTCAATTTAAACTCCTGATTAGCTTTCCCATTAAATCGAAACTAATGTACTGAGATACTAACTAGCTGTGGAAAAAATGTATGTCCACAAGTGAGATATAAGAGACGCGATGGACCAAACTAAGAATATTATTGACAAATGAGTCCCTCTGGGGTAATAGAAAAGCCACAACAATACGTGCGGACGTGTAAGACTGTGTGGAGGAGGGTCCCGTGATGGATTAACATGGGTTCGCCTTCCTCATGAGATAAGTAAAACGCAGACAACTTAAAAGCCCCCAGACCCCAAATTCCTGATCACCAACCCAGGGTCCACCCCAAGCACATAATTTTTCAACACAAAATAACCGAAAATAATGGTACAGGTATCAGAACACTTCTTTTTTTGTTCCACTGAGCTTGAATTGCACAATCCGATGAAGGAAGGGTCGTGAAACCAAGCGAAATAAATACAAACCAAGAGACGGATGCTGAAATCCGGACTAGCGGTACCACAGGTGTGAATTTAACAGAAGTCTAATCTCAGCTAAAGTGGTGCTGCAGATTTTCACATTAAATTGTTTGTATTGAGTTTTATACTTGCATCACAAATATATCACCGATTCTTGTTTACTTGTGGCCACTTTTGTTGTCAAGATATTTTGACAAGAATTATGACCATAAGCAAGCGAGAATCAGAGCTATGTTTGTGCATCAAGTATAAAACCCTATACCATCAATTCAATAAGAACGAAAATAACAGGATTTCTGGATTAAGCAATAGCACTGAAAGGATGTTTAGAAATATTGAGGACCTTTTCGTAATACTTCTGGAGAACAAATAAGGATTATACAAAAACACTGCCCTCGAGGCAAAATAAAGCCTCATTTTGAAATAATTAATCCTTGCCGATATGACGTAATACATTAAAGGTCAACAAGCCACTACATCGGCAGGGAGACAAATTTTTATTGACAAACCTCAATAGGCTGGTCCTGTTGTTTGAACTTTAAGGAAGGAGTGAATAAAGCGTAATTGTATGCACTTTTTATTAGTAAGCTGCTGAGAGGCTAACATGTATGAAACAGATAGGCTAAATTTATATTAAGATATTTGAAGTGCACTGCAATTTAGATAATTCATTTTAAGTTTAGGTAACTTCGTTAAAAACAAGGTCTTACATTTGTTTTTAATTCGGAACTTTATGTATTTTAAAATGTATTAACATATAGCTTATGCACTTTGAAAACAAAATACCGTCACCATGATAGGTTAAGTGGAGACAAGCCTGTTAAATCAAAGCTTCGTGGAACTCGTCCGGACCGGATGTAAAGGTTGATCCCTTAATGTGCAGCTGGCCTTGACGATAGGAATTACTTTATCTACCTCTCATACGTGATGAGACCATAACATAACTACTCTCAGAACTGAACGAACGGACATTTAGCCAAATATATGCTCAGTCAGTCAATAGTCTAGTATTGGTGTCGGAAACTTTGATTTTTGTGAAGATACATTGCTTTTCACGTCAACTACATAATTTATAGAAACATTTCCATTTAGAAAAAGATTTAAAGGAATCTGTGTAACAAAAAGAGCATTTTGTTTGACAGGAGAGCTGATATTTAGAATAGACATTGTGAAATTACGGCAAGATAACCAAATATAATTCGATTACTGGTCATTTATGTTTAACTCTGTCCCCCGACATGATTACTATTGCGTAGGCAATTCTTTAGAGATTTAGACATGTCTGAAATGCAAATGATGAATCTGCGTTTATACTTTATACTGGACGATGACCTAGACAAAAACTTTACAAAAATCACAGTTGTTATTAGACATTGATTTTTCATATACGTAGACAACATTAAGTTTTTTGTTACAAAGAGATATATTTACAGTGTCCAAATCATGGGGACATTAGTCTTAAATGATTCTATAATATAAGAAATCAATTTTAAATGTGGTTAACACTCTTTTACCTAAGTTAAGCACTGAAGAGGGCCTAGTGGCAAAACCTGTTTCCTAACAATATTATGTCAATATTATATTGTTTGTGTACTGAGAAAATGTGAATAAATGTGTCAATGTTAGTTTAAAAGAAAAATTGTTGAGTTGTATTTTTCTTTTTGTAGTAGTGTACATAAAGATCTTATAAAAGTAAATAATAAAATTATTAAATGATTCAAATCTCTTATAAAGACAGGCACTCGGGGTCAAGACTACCTGCGTAGAAGTCAGCGTAGAAATCACTTTTTCCTCATCATCGGGAAATCCCAAATTTCTTGCACACGAGAGAGCTCCTTCTCTAATCATGGCAATGCAAAAAGACAGAATAACTTTGACCAACAGGGAAATCCCAATGTTCATTGTCTCTTCGACTATTTTATTTGCGCACCATCGTTGTACAGGAAGTCTTCAGTAAGAAAAAAAAGGGTACTTGCTACTCGGGTGCCGAAGTTCGGATTCCTTATTTCCTTACTTTATTTATACAAAGTAAATCTTGTTTATTTGCGGTCAATCAAATCGGACGTGAAATAAAATAAATATCACACTTTTCATTTTTGATACGAAAAATATTGCCCTATTCGTGTTTAGAGACAAGTAATTTGAACTCGCTAAAGCTCGTTCGAATAC
>JAUUEB010361319.1:0-12409 GCA_032362205.1 Clione limacina
TGGGCTATTAACAAGATAAGAAGCAAGAGCTGTTCATTTTGTTATGGATTTAACGTCTCTGTCAAGGTCAATAACTATAACTACTTTCCATGTATTTAAATCAACAAGTTAGTTTTCCCGATTTTGCTGCACGCAACATTGCGAAGTTTGCCCGGCTTCATTTCGCCTAAAATACCTATGCCCTTGCTAAATTTTAACCAGGCGAAATAAATGGGCTTTACACTTTACAGTAATATGGATGACGTTTTTTGAAAATTTAAATACAATAATTTGCATTTGTTGCTTCAATAGACCAGGGCGTATTACAACGCCAATCCTCACTAAATAATTAGCGCACAACCACATTGTCCTACACAAGATGCTAGGTGTTACACAACTCTACTAGCAAGTTGGCGAGACGCTCAAAAGTTACCAACTTTCGAAGAAGAGGACTTACAACCCAATCACGCCATACTGAAATTCAGCCGACTAGTCTTATCAAGAATCGAAAATATAAATACTCGGCGCGGCTCATGCTAAATCACAACTTTTCAGATCATGACTGTAAGAAGTAGCACAATTAGTACCTCCGATTAAATCTCAGCATACTGACACCCAACCAATAAGTCTTAGAACAAATCGAATCCTTTAATGCTAGTCACGGACTCGGTAACCATTTTCAGATGATATTTTATAAGATGTAAGATGTAGGACAACTTGTACTTTCAACATAATCACAGCCTATGTACACACACTTAGCAGAGTAGATTTAGCACAAATCGAACATTTAAATGCTAGGCATGGCTACTACTGAATTGCCATTAAAAGACGACCCCCCGGATTCAGGCTTTTCTTTCTCTTTATGTAGATATATATATATATAATTATCCATAATTTGAGCATACTGCGCTCCTTTGCCCTCCCCTCCCACTCACTCCAGGGACGTTACGCAGGTACGCCTGTACGAGTCCAGATTTGCGAAAGCCTTATATAATAAATCTTACTTTTACGTGATATCCCCTACGAGGCTTGGTGAAATGAAGAAAAGAAGATAAAAACAGGGATAGCAGAGTTATTTATACCCATGAAGGTCGAGAAAGATGCGAATATGTTATTTTGCTAACATCAAAGGTATAGTCTTTAATCGCATGATCTGGGTCACGTTATTTTTATGAAGCAGATTTTGCTTTTGTTTCACGGTTTTCGACTTTCGTTTGTAGCGAGTGTAGTACCAATCAAGTCGCCCCAAACATCTGCAGGCGTAAACAACACCCAATGAAAAGATCAAGTCGTGTGCTATGGGCCAATGAAGTAATGTAACACAGACGTGAAGAGAATGAGTACCTTGATGGGAGTCCTCGATTACAAACATTTGTTTTATATCGATACTTAAAGTGCTCGCGTACAAAACTGCCATGATACTATCTACTTATCACCAACGTGAGAAATAACACAAATGACCCAATACATGATGAAAATGTATTTCTTCTAACATAAAAAGATAAGATATTGACATTATATTCAATGATAACAAATAAAATTAAAAGGGAGCTTCATGATTGTAGAGGTGATACACATATACATCTAGTATCAGCAAATTCCCTTAATTTGACACATAGCACACATTAAACAAGTTTATGAATTTAAATAAATCTTGAAGAGAGAAAGAGGATACTTATTTCCATCACTTTTTAACCTTTTCTTTCATTAACAGTTTGATTTTGAGATAATCATTTACACATGAATGTGCAAGACTGTTGATTACACATATAAACAAATATTTGTAAGACAATTTATGAATTTGAGTTAACTTCAGTAATCATTTACAGTGATTCGTTACAAAATAATAATAAACTATTTTTTATTTAAAGAAAAGTTGCAATCGCTCTGAGCACATTATCGTAAGCTGCTTATGTGATAACTTTTCCTCCATCTGGGGGCAGCATAATAATATCGTATCGATACTGTTTCGTAGTGTGTAAGTTTCAGAGACCGAGCATTATGGCGAATGTGTAAAACAAAAGAATGACACAGTTGTTGAGAACAAGATAAAAACAAGGAGTAAATCAGGAAAAGGGTCGGACTTTCCTGCGATGGCTGTTTTGATGCACAAATTTTCGAGTTCATAAACCATAGTGCTCCAGATTAACACATCAAAGACCACCACCATCTCGTAAGTTATTATTCAAGTCCATCCATCGCTAGCAGTCGACATGATGGCAGATTCAGATTTAGAAATGGTCGCGCGAAAATCTTTAATCGATGACCAGAAAGTAGATGACAGCAGTGGCGAAAAGTGTCAACAACTGTCCCGCACTGTTACCAGCAATCATTGGTTGACATACAATGATACCTTCAGTAATATTTCTCCTAATTCGACTGTGTCTGATACTGAAGTAGACTGTGAAACAATAGAAATGAGCAGGAAAACACCAGTGCCGGTGGCTTTGGCCTCAAACAACATCCAGACTAAGATTAGGGCAAAGAAAATCAAGAAAAATCGCCCAAATGTAATAAAAGTAGAAGAATGTACTCTTTCAGATATTGACTATGACAGTCCATTGGGTAAGAAATTTATTAAAAAATATGGCCTCCATTGTCTTCAATCTAAAGATGCCAGTTCTGAACCAAGTCCAGGAGAGCCTGTGATAGTGGACTTAGATGACTTTAGTAACACAAATAGCGATGGAAATAACAGTACAAAATTAAACACTCAGGGTTGCAATGGGTTTCAAATTGATGAGTATAATGATACAAGTGAAAGTGAGTCAGATGATGATAGACTGCAAGGCTTAACAGAACCTGCAAGTAATTTTCTTTTCACAAATAACAAAGTTTGTTCATCATCTGATAGTAATAATTCTTCTCAAGGAACTTCTACATTTGGAGATAATGAGCAATCACATGTGAATGGTTTAGTGGGTTCTTCCTACCCCCAGCCTGCCTCTAATGGGTCAAATGACAGTGAAACCTGCAACAATTGGGAAATTGGTTCAATTTTCTCAAATCTAAAAGAGTTTCAGTATCCCTTTCTAGATGATGGAAATGTCATGCAAGTTGCTCAAAATATAACTCCAGCTTCCTTTAACTCAAGCAATAAGTCGACTCAGCAGGAAGATCTGACTGACAGTAGGATCTTTGGAATGTCTTTTTATGATCCAAGAACAAATGACTTTTCGGTGATGGAGAATAGCATTGACAGTTCATCATATTGCTTGGATGAGGGAAGTTTGAAATCTCCAGGCTGTGGTAGAGAAATTAACTCTGGTTACAATGGAGACACTTTATTTGTAAGCAACAATAGTCAAACAAATGAGTCTCACCCAGTGATGCAAACTTCTACTCAAAATAATTTACAGCTCAATACAAACACTTGTAGTATCGTCAATGTGAACCCTACTCTTGCAATGCAAAACATTCCTCAGCATGTTTTCAACACCTCTGGGGAACACTCTCCTAGTTTAAATTTATTTCAAAGCAAATCTGTTGCAACACCTGATGACATGACTATTTTTGACACAAACCAACCCCATTTCTACTACAGTCAAAATACAAACTATGGTAACTACTATCAGCATACCATAGCAAATCAACCTGCTATAATAACCAATGCCAATTTGCCTGTAACAGACATAACAGATAACTACAATCAAATGTCCTCCCAGGGTGTCTCCCTCCAGGGTGCCTGGTACGCTCCTCCCTCTACTGATAGCACTGTGTCAGGACTTGCACATACCTTTACATCCAACGAGGATGATGAGGAAACTGATGATGCAGATGAGCTTGATAATATTCCAGTGAAATTTGCAAAAGCAGCAGCTGAGACAATGCCGCAATACTTTGCCAGTCCTCGATCTGTAGCATCCACTTCATGCTTCAGTAACGACAGCTCAATGATGCAGGATTACAGCCCATCTCCTTCTCAGCCACCATCTGCCAGCTCAATGATGCAGGATTACAGCCCATCTCCTTCCCATCCACCATCTGCCTGCAGCACCCCAGGACTTGTAGATAATGCTCCAGAAATGAGCACAGATTTCTACAATTCATGGCATAACCCTGTACCTCAGACTATTGTACCACAGCTAATTGACATGAGTAAAACTTTCTGTCCTTCGATAGTCGTGCCAAATTATAACCTACCCCCTGAGAAAAGAGAAGCACATATGATGCCCTTCACTCTCCCTCAAGGCTTAAAAAGACCTTTCCTTTCCATGGCAGATGCTATGCGCTCGTCACGCACCTCTCGCAGCAAAAGAACACTTGATGTAAAGCCATATGCCCATTTAGACACTGGTCTTCGCAAAAATCAAATTCAGTCTGCAAAAATATCAACTTCAACACCTAAAAACATAGCAGGAAAGAAAAAAGCCAGCAATATAAAAAATGAGGCACTTGAGTCTCCAGTTGATATAATGGGTGATGATGAGAAAGATGAAAGTAAACTGAATCGTTCACGTCACAATGAGCCTTTGAATCAGCATGCTGTGGATATAATGACCGCTTGGTTCTATGAACAGGTTCACAACCCCTATCCTACCAAAGTGGATAAAGAGATGATGGCAAGAGAAGGCGGAATCACAGAAAATCAAGTAAGTATATCTTTTCAAATTTCAATTGCTTTAAATTAAAAAATAGAAAGATGAGACATTTCAAAAGGGGTAAGAAGAAAAAGTGGTTAAACATTTGATGAATCATGACTTTTAATGACTTAATAAACTTTCTTTTAAAGATAGCTAATTTCATTATGACATAACTCAGAGGGAAGCCTATTATACTGTTACCACACTCTTTAAGCACTAATAACCCATGGTCTAGCTGAAATGAAGGTTATGGCTTTTTTTTTAATGTTTAAAACAAATTCGTTTTATTTCATATTCATCAACTCAATGTAAATGTAAAATTCTTTCCTAACACTGATATGAAAATTTAAAAAGTACCATCTGTATAGGCAAAGATAACTGTTTGATATGGCTTAGTTGGGCTTGTCTTGTTGTGAACTTGCCTTTTTCATCCGTCACTCTAGCAGTCTAAATAACAAAAGTATTTTCTAAAACAAAATAGTGGCCTCAATGCCGGGGCAGTATGGGCATTTAGTTAAACTCACTTTACCAGACATGCTAAAAGCATATTTTGGCTTAATTGAAAACAAAACTTAACTCCCATTTTAGCTCTCTCTTTATCTTTGTTAAAAACACCCAATAAATTGGCTGCTTTAACTATACAGGTAATAACAGAAATTGGTTGAAGCAATTTGACTGTACTTCTTTTTCAAGCACAGTAACAGTAGTATGAAAATGTCAGCCATAAAATAATTTTTACTGCTTTTGACCTGTATTGTGTTTAGCGACGGCCAATGATTTATCCCCCAAACAAAATCAAAAATGTACCTCCTGAAACTGTCATCAGTTATTCAATGATATTGTTACTCAATAGTAAACAATCGCTTAAACCAAAAGTAGATAAACAGAGGAAACTTTAAAGTCCCGATTTCTTTCCTTCCTTCCTTGTCTTTGTTAATAAACTCTTTCAAAACTGAAATGCTACATAGAACATAACTTATGTACAATAAATAAGATATCTGCTTCCTAAATTTCTAGATGGAGAAAACTGTCCTTATTAAATGGAAACCGCATAGTTATGAAAAGATTTTCATGAATCCTTTTACTTTTAGTATATCAAATACACAGTCAAACTCATTTAAACTGCACATGTTTAAGCCAAATTTTCACTTAAACGGAACTAAAGCCTGGGGTTTAAGTGTGTTTCTTTAACAAAGATAAAGAGAAGAAATAAATGGGTATTTATTTCTTCCCTTTATCTTTGTTAAAGAAACACACTTAAACCGACAGGAAGATACCTATTAATGTTTAAAAGGAACAAATTATGATTTCATTCAAAAAATTTGCAGCATTAAAAGATAAATTATCGTAAAAAGAGCACAGAAATTTTACTAAGTAGAGGCTAGCCCAAATGTGTTTCACTTGTTGTATGTATTTTGAAACAGCATGAGTGTGACTCGTGACTGTTGCCTACCTTAAGCAATAAAGTAGATCCGGACATTACATACACCGTTTATCTGCTGCTTGTTGACCCTTAGTTTTTAGCATTTTACGGGAAAACAGTGGTTTTGTTTAAACAGAAATATTTTTAAACGGAAACAAATTGTGCTTCCTAAAAAATTCAGTTAAGCGAGTATGACTGTTTGTATATTATAATTTAGAACTTCTGTGCTATACTGGTAGTAACAAAAATATGTTTTTACCCTGCAGGTAAAGTCTTGGTTTGCAAACAAGAGAAATAGAACAAACAATACCAAACCAAAAGTGCAGAAGCGGGCAATGGAGGAAAAGCTATTGGAAGTGTGCAAAGACCTTAAGCGGAACCACGCAAATCCATTGGCCGATAACTCCCACATCATACAGCAGCTCTCTGGGATTATACAGCACTACCACTCTACTAAACAGGAATGACGACCAAATGTAGATGTTAAGTAATGATTGTCTTTCATTTATAACTTTTTTATTTACTTGATATGGTTAATTGTGCCTTACAATTTCAATTATTGTCAAATTTGACTGTGATTATATTTTTTGGATAGAATAATTCTGGAATAACTCATGATTTTTCAGATGACCCGGCACTTTGTGAGTAAACTCTGTCGTATAAATGTGATGTGACTTACAAGTTTATCTGAAAATAATTTTGTGAATCAGGTTTATACTTGAGGCACCAGTATTTCGTTATGTACAGGAAGAAGCAGATTTGTGATATGGTATTTGACAGTGCCTTGAAAAAAGATGGTATTTGTTATTTGGCTTGAATTGCCATGGTGGTGATACATCAGTGCTTTTAAAATGAAAGAAAAAGATTTTGAATAATTGCGACATATTTTACTTTCTTATGGTGTGTTTTTAGATTCTGTTTTCTTACACTACAAAAATTCTTATTCCTATTGTATAGTCCACTTTAACCAACGACTGCATTGACTTGAAGTGATGCTCTTGGCAACTTTTTGTCTATTTTTTGTCTTGTCATTTTGAAGACAAAGATGGACACAGAGAATGGCATACAATTAATGATAGCTTATGAATATGAAGTTGTGAATTATCATTCATAAAAGCCAGAAATGTTTGATGTAGTTTTGCATAGACTGGTATAAAATGACAACTTTGAAGGCCACTTAAAAAAAGTTGTTGGACTTGTGTGTCCGAGCAAACAATGTTTATATGTACAGCATTTTCACCTTTTGCCTTTACTCCAGAAAGAGAGCTTGACTAATACAATGAGAGTGAATCCACAGTGTGCCAAAATTCTTTTGAATCCTCTTTTGGCATATTGTAATTTTGTTCACTAAAACCGTTTATTCAAGCTTACATGTTTATAGTGTTTACCTTAAAAGGTTTCTTTAATTTTCAACAATAATGTACTTTGAAATGTTAATTGGATGCATAACAGCCAGGCAGAGTGAGTCATTATTCATTATTAAGTGTGAAAAACTTTTTTCTTTGCTTGCTAAAAAGCCACTATTACTATTTTTATCACCCTCACTACATGGCTTGACCTTAAATTGAAAATCCAAAGGCCTTTAGAAAAGAAACTAAAATTAATTGTTTTGCTGAAAGGGTTGAATTTTGAACAATGGCTCATTTTGTATTGCTGTGGACTATGTCTTTAGTTTGATTCAGTGCTGTTTCATTGTTTGGCATTGGTAAACATTTTTCTGTTCTTTCTACTCTTGATATGTTTTTCAGATTTATGTTATAAATGTATACCATTTTTGTCTTAAGCATAAAATGACTCGGCTGAGGCTGAATTTGTTTGAATTTTGTTAGAATCAACATTTGCAAAGGAAAATGTTATAGACGTTGGATATTGGTTTTTACACATGTTTTGTTCGAGAAAATTATACTATGCTAGTGCCGTTGACAATTGGCATGAACCTTGTTTTTCCCATTTATTAAGTGAAGACAATTTTTTGAAGTTTATTTTGTTTCCTTTTGATATGTCCTTACCTATGCACATATTATGTTTGAAGGTCCAAGGTAGCTAAGATTTTTGCTCCATTTATACACACTAAATTGTGTGATTGTTACCAATTTTGACTTTTCACTGCTTATTTATGCTGTTAATGAGTATCTCAACATGAGGTTTGAATAATTGACTATTCTTTTTTATCTCATTATAACCTGATAGCTTGAGCCAGCCTACCCATTCCCCGTCTTACCCTACATGAGGGTTTTCTAAGATGTGAAGTTAGACAACAAATCAATTAGAATTCAAATAGCTGCCAGTTGTACAGTTGCCAGAAAAGTTCTTTGGGTTGGCTGAGATGTCCTGTAATGATTGGCCCATGTATTATGAGTGTTACCCACCCACCCCCCAACCCACTCTAAAAAGTTAAGATGATTGTCAGGTTCTTATTTCATGTAGGTCAAATCTTAAGTTTTGGATGAACAAACATTGCCATGTTCTAAACATACAAATAAATACTTAGCATTGACCCTTTTCCATAATTAGCTTTGGAATATTTGGATTTTCAATTCACATAAGGAGTAATTTCCATTAATGCACTCATCTCAAGGTTAGATTGTAATAAATCATCCTCTGGCAATCATATAAGTACTACTAACATTATCATATTTAAAAAAAAATTAAATTCTCATATTAATAGATCGTTTTGATAAGCAATTACTTCTTTCTTTTTATTGACTCAAAAGTCAGTGCTGAAATTTGTTTCAATTTTCCTTAACAAAAATGTTCTTAGAACTTAAAGTTGAGCAGCTGATAAAAAGGCGTTTGTTAATATTTATAAGGGAAATCAGCCCAACTATGTCAATATCTTATGCAGTTCCTTTAAAAAATCTCTCTACGGAGTTGTACTGCTAAGAGTTAAAACAATTGTTTACAAAAATATACATTAAATAAAGCTGTGAGTGAGTGACATTTCAATATTTATAATATGTCAACTAAGTATCATTGAAATTAAAGTATTATTTTTCTTGTGTACTTTTGAATTATGAAAACTTATTAAATACGGTAAAACTTGCTTAAACCGAACACGCGTAAGCTGGATTTTGCTTAATTGGGACAAAAACCTAGCTCCTTTTTTCTCTTTAATTTTGTTATTTTTAAGCCAGGCAAAATTTGTGTTTTACCATAAATTAAGTGAGTTTGACTGTATTCACATTAAGAAACAAAATATAATACATGATTACTATTGTGTAGTAGGCACAATTCACTGACCATAGAAAAGGCAGCTTTTCGATATATGACATATTTTTTGTGTCACATGTGTTAGAAAGATATAATATGATACAACATATCTCAAAGGAAATGAGCTTAGAGTTGACTGTACATTGTTAAATATGAGCTTCTATTGAACAAAATACTTGCTGACCCCTTCCTTAGCTACAAATAATTTTCATGTTATTGAATATTTGACCATTTTACCTTGTGACCATTTTTACCTTTACCATGACCATAATGATGATGTATGTTTTGAAAAAGAATTTGAAAGGTTCCATGACAATTTGACTCAAGGTTTTGGGTAGACAGTTTAAAACCATTTGGACACCAAATAAACTAGAAACTTTTCTGAATATTATTTTTATTAAAAAAAAATGTTCTCAATTGTCAGGTTCATTTCAATGGAATCATTTTCCTACATCTTGAGAACATATAATGTATTATATACAGTAAACAGCAGTTCAACAGAAACTATGGATTAATTCAAAAGTCCCGATCTGTTTGCTAAAGACAAGGTCTGTCCCATGGATTTCGGTTTTGTTTACTGTAACTGTGAAGTGCAGTAATTTCTGATTGATATGGTACCACTTTATTTATAATCAGAGCAAAATTTATCCTTTTAGTCCTATTTAGCTACCTCATATTTGAATTACTTATTTTCATCAGTATTGTATTACAGGCAAATTCACTTATAACGAAAAGCTAGGGAACAAAGACATTTTTGTTATATGAAAATCAACCATAACCAATTGAAAAAATCAAACAGAAACGATAAAATTAAATATTTGCACTTTTTTGGGGAAATAATGTAACATCACTTAAATCAGTATTTTTTTGGGTCAAAATCTGTTCAGTTTAAGCATGTACAATACTGTCCTGCTTGAAAAAGTTATCAACTGATTTGGTTTTCTTTATATTTGTTTCTTTAATAATATTTCGTTATATGTGATTCCTTTGAATTCATATTTTTATAATACAAAGAGTGATATTATATAAAGGTAGTTTTTACTCTTTTTGTTATAACTGATTTTGTATAAAAGGATTCACCTGTTTTGAATCACAACCTGATTCAACATATGATTGAAAGTATGCTGTTATTCTATCAATATTGTTCGAAAAACAGGGAGAAATTTGTGTTACTTTTGACCGTTACTTTAGAGATGAAAAGTTACCTCATAGAAGAACTTAAAATTTGCTGCATTTTGTCATGAATCCTTTCATATCCTCTACCATATTGACCACGATAGACCATTAATTATTACCTCACCTCTTGCAAACTGTTACTTGGACAGACTCTACATGTCCTTAATTTATTTTACAACTATTGTACTAACTGACATTTTGTGTTGTTATGTTATTTCTTCTTTTAATGTATTGGATTTCCCTTTCTACACATCACTTTGCTGATCTCTTCTTGTCCTTAGAAATCAAATCAAGGAGTTCTTTTTCAAATCAGTTTGGACATGTTTAAAATTAAAGAAAATAGTGTAAAATTGGACTAATAATGAATGAACAACGTTGTATATGTTTGTTTCATTAATTTAAATATGGATATTTCACATCTTCCAAATCTTAGTTTAACCATGCAGAATTTGTTTTTGTATAACAAGAACATATTGCCTGCAATTAAAACAAAAAATAACCCATATCAAAATGTTACCCTTAAATGTTCACTGATTTCTGTCTTTTATCTGATGACATTTTGCATTAATTGTTATGACATCCACCCTTTTCAATGTCAAAGTTACAGCCTCCATATTGTTTCATGAATTGTGAAGTGGCATTTTTAAGCAAGATCCAGATTAAGTTATTGTCATTATTTTGGCTTTTTCATTGACAAATCCATATTCCCTTTAATGATCTAAACTTTATTATTACATTGAAATTTTCCCAAAATGTAATTTCCCTATAATTACAGTAATACTGCATTTGTTAGGAATTGATTATATGATTAATTTGCTCTTTCGACAATATGTTATGGTTGGCACATTGCGTTTTTCTGGTAAGTTTATCCTTATCAATTTTGATGATTCCTACATGTTTGTAAAATGTATTTAGTTTTAGGGTGTGTTTCTTTATCAATGTCTTCCTTGTCACCTAGAACCAACAAATCTTTAAAATGTTTTTTAAGGCTAAGATAAAGTGTTCACATTTACTTATCTCTTTGTGGTTAGGAATGAGTTAATGGTTATGTTCAACCACATAGAATATATGTCAAAAATTACTAATGAAATTTTTATAGATGGTAAAAATTGTTTATTTCATTTTAAATATAATTTGAACTAATTTCTGATCAAATTAAAAGACACTTTATTACAATTTGAATATATTCAGTTAGATTTCATTATCCTTACTTCATATTCTCTGAATTATTTAAATTTCAGGGTTGCCAACCCTCCTTTAAAAACTGGGAGACTCCCTTACCTTTTTATAATTTTGACCAATCGTTTTTTTTTTACTCAAATCTCCCTTGTTGATTCATGGCTAAGTACAGTTGCGATGAGTACATTTTTTTTACCATAAGAAAAATTTCCCTGTTTTTCCTACCAATCTCCCTTATGTTTTACTTAAATCTCACTGGTGCTGTCTTAGAGGGTTGGCAACCCTAATGTGTAAATAACTCTATAAGATAATTCGATAACAATAAGACAAATCTAGAGAACTTCTTGGTATTTTTATGTCTGGTTGAACACAGACTCTTGATTAATGTATCATGTTTAACCACTTGTTTGCCTTGTCATTCCTGCCAATTTTTATTGACCTTTTTTCATTAACTTATACTGTATACAATTTGTGAATGTCCCTTTTTTGTGATATTTATGTACCTTTGACAGTGCAGTTGCAAGCCTTAAACGGGTGACTCTGTGCCATATTTCCCATGTTTTAACAGTTCTGACAAAGATTTAAACTTCCTTAAGTTTCAACCCCCTGTTGATTGGTCCAAACTTCCTGTTTCTAATCATTTTTATCAACCACAGCTTATCACCTGGAGACAGGGTTGCTGATTTCATAATAAAATATTAACTTACAGCCTAGCTACCTTGTTGACTTTGTTCATTAATTATGTTTTTTAAAAGAGAGGCTTCATGATATTTTAGTGTTTGTTAAAAGAGAGGCTTCATGATATTTTAGTGTTTGTTAAAAGAGAGGCTTCATGATATTTTAGTGTTTGTTAAAAGAG
>JAUUEB010361430.1:0-12408 GCA_032362205.1 Clione limacina
GCAAAGCGGCAAAAAAATTGAAAATAAGAATATATTTTTAATCTAGAGCATTTTGGATCGAAATGGGGGGGGGGGGTATTCCCCTTGTCCCCTGGCTACGCGCCTGTTCTTAGGCGACCTAACGCTATATAGTTGTTCGTAAGTTCAATAATCTAGAAACGTATTAAAATAGGTTACATCAGATGTACATATAAACAAAGCCTCGACAAATCTTAAAATTCTGTTTAACATCTGCTTGTAGCAGACATGCGCCTGACCGTGACGTAGTGATCAGAATGGACACCTGTTATCGATAGCTGGTTATCAGTTTGATTGATACAGAAGGCAAACAGGTGAGTGTTTGATATACAATGGCCTAGATAGACAGAGTAAGTGTCATGTTTGACATGTCGTGTGTGATAGTAAGTCGACGTGATAAAACAACGGCTTAGACACACAGCGCACGCTTTTGTTTGTAGAATAAAGTGAAAACCGATTGACATTGAAATATATGTTGTTTTAAGAAACAATTGTCACACTATGTTATCTTTTCCCATGTTTTGTTTGCGATTGGTGATTTATAGTGGGAGAAGTTTGATCATATATCACAAATGATCACACACAACTTAACAGATTATTTACATGACCTTGACATTGATCAAATATTGTTGTCATTCTTTCGTTTCTATCTGTTATTTAAAAACATAATTTTTACTTGTATACTTAAAAACACTTTTTTAATTAGTGCGCCTACTCCTCCTACGTCTATGTTTATTTGATTATTTTTTTCTTATCAAAATTACACGTAGAAAGACCTTTGTTATGTGTGGCATGAGGCTAATTAGTCGGTAAACTCCGCATTCAGACAAAAGACTATGTCAACTTTATGAGGAAAAAATGTTTAAACATTAAGTATTTATTGAATTTTTAAACCTCAAACCAAATTTCAAAGTTAAAAACATTTTTC
Source organism: Clione limacina (assembly GCA_032362205.1). Taxonomy (NCBI): domain Eukaryota; kingdom Metazoa; phylum Mollusca; class Gastropoda; order Pteropoda; family Clionidae; genus Clione; species Clione limacina. The sequence continues at coordinate 947 of JAUUEB010361430.1, forward strand.
GATGCTTTCAATTTCCCCACTCCTGAATCCAACGCAAACTGACGTACAAAGAAACACAACATCACACAGACAAATTTATACTAGTGAACATGACATAAGTACAGGTGCGACCGGTGCAAATATATTTACATAGTGTGAGAATAACGTTGATGCACAAAGACCGGTGCACATATATTTACACAGTTTGACAATAACATTGATACACATAGAAACACTACATGGCGTTATACATTCCACATGTCAGCATTGTTTACCCAAGCCAACAACTGGCGCCAGACATTGAATGCGTCGTGCAGGTTTTTTTTAAATTGCATTCTTATGGATGAATTAACTTTCTTGAATCTTTGAACACAAAATTTTACCCGTCTACCTTTCCTGATTTGAAGTAATATAATGCCTTATAACTTTTCCATTCTGGAAGCTGTCAATGCTGAATAAATCTGTGCATGAAATGATAAGCAAATAGGAAACAGATAAAATTTGTACATTTAAGAACGTTTTGACGGGAAGCAGATGTAACGTAGCTAGTTTGATTTTGTCTTTTTTGAATGATATTAAATTTGGAAACATTATATTTTTTAACTTACCGGGAAAGGGTGAATAATGGGAGTATAGAGCTTGAGAAATAGAAATAAATATTTCTGAAATTCTATGGAATTTACACAATTTACCTCAGCATACAGGTTATGAATCGCAAAACCGTTTATAGTTTCTGGCACATAATTTGAATTTATCAAAGTTCTAGTTGAAAAATCAATGGGTTATTACATTGTATGTCAGTCTACAAATTTCCATTTATTCGAATTTCATATGTATTTTATCGGGTATTCTAATATCTTTGAGATATACGCTGACATCTCTGCTGCGTGTCTTGGGTCACGTAACTCTCAAATTCTTATTCAACTTTTATTTCTGAAATGCGCAAATAGATTTACATAGTTTAAACTGCGTATCTGTCTGTCTTTAGTGCAGTGACATATTTTCTAATGTCGCAATTGACGTACAGCTGTTCGTCAGCAATTTTTACGGTGTATGATCTTACGTGTTCCAGTCAGAGGTTCACGTCTGAGGTTCCAGTCTGGTGTTTCTGAGCGTCATTCTGTAGTGGCTCTGAATACTGACGTATGTCAAGTCTTGCCTAACTCCTACCTTTAATCGTCTTTGATCTTGTTTTAGGCTAATTACATAAGCACGATGGTTATCTAAGTTATTATGTCAAGTCCGATCAGTTACGGTGACGGTTTTTAACTTTTTTTTTAATAGATCTTGAATAATTTATTCATAGTTGTTCTTTTGTTAATGCGTATGCGTGTTTGAAATTCGCACTACCTTATCAAACGGAAATCATTATGCGTAAGCATTGAACTCATAAATCATGAGCCTTAGAATTGGCGTTGAAATCACGCAGCATGACGACCTACAAAGCCCTCCCACCAAGGACTGCGACACTGCACATACACTTGGCAAACACGTAGTCAGTCATGCAATTATGTCAGTTATGACATTACTTACATGCTAAGCTGATTCTTTTGTAACTTTCTTGTTCGTTAGCGTAAACAGCAAGAAATCGATTTCTGAATATTTCAATATTTAACGGTATTCACGATACAGTATATGAAGAAAAGCCTAAGTTACGTTGCGAAGACGGGATATGATTGTATCTTATATTATGTACATTAATGGTAAGCGTTATTGAATTTAGAAAAATGACCTTGTTCTAAATAACAGACGTGACGTATTTCGAAAATATCTTAACTTTAAATTTTTTTAAAACGCTAATTTCATAGTCATCAATTACATATATTTTTGTATATAAGGACTTTTTTTTCTCTAAAACACATTTTAAAATGTTCTAGGTCAAGTATTTTTGACATAATTTTAGCTGAAACGCTGTACCCATTTATTTGATAAAACAAACAAAGAAGGAAGATACTGTTTATATACAGAAATATGCTTATCCTCCAAACACCCAATATCCGGTCGTTTTGTCGTCCTTACATAGTCATTAATACATTTTCAAGATAAAACATTGCAGTTTAAATCGAAATTCATGGGTTTACAAAGGCGATATAGACGCGGCGACTAGACTGCAGCTGTTGACTAAGATTTGAACATCGGGTCTCACTTAAAAGTTGTTTACAATGTCCTTAAAACCCTTTTATTTTTCAAGTTCAATGTCGAAATTGATCAATCACGTGACTTCAAAGACGGCGTAATGTGTCCACTAAGTAGCAGATGTTGCAGTCAAAGTTCATGAAAAATGTCTGACTCGAATCAACATCTCACAACCTTGCTTGATAATCTGATTTTCAATGTTTCCACAAGACACGTTCCTTTCTTATTAAGCAGTAGTCTATAAGAGAAGAGCCAATTCTAAGACATAAATTGAGTTGTAAATACTTGCAATTCATATACACCTTCGAGTTGGATTCTTAAGTTTCATGATTAGACAAAGTCTAAAATAAATATAACATGAAAGTAAAGTGTGGGCAAAGCAGTTTATTAAGTCTTAAAATTCATCTGAAGGAGGGGTGGGGGGCAATCCGAATTCGAGTTACAAATTCATCATCAGTGCAGGGATGGAGGGGGGGTAGGAGGTCAAAGATTATTAAGATGTATCTAATAAATATATAAATACAAATGTAAATAAGAGTTGGATTCAAGACTTAAAAACTTAAATCGACTGCAAACTATCTATGATAGATCCCCGTTATGCTTTATCGTAATGCTATTATTATTATTCTTGTCTGAACTTGAGCCGAGTCTTTCTGAACTCGCCAATTCCTTTAATTGTGGATCAGAACATGTCGGTGTGATGTCGACCAATGCTAGAATAACAAAGTTTCCAGACCATCAAATCCAAGTTGTCAGAATGTGAGGGTCTCGTGGTATATTGTTTTGTCAGATCATCGGTCAACACATGGATATCATTATTTCACCTATTCACGTTTTGATATACACGAGAAAATATTTATTTATACGAACTATAAAGTCGGTAGTTTGTTTTCACTTGAAGTTATATTTAAAATTTATTATATTCCATAAATTTAAGTAAAAAACCGAAATGTAGTAGTTTAATGACAAGCGTTTTTCTGATGATACAAGCAACTGTTGTCGTTGTTTTTCGTTTTGAAGAGTTACATTGATAATATTTCGAAGGTTCGGAGCTATAGTAGTTGCTTCCTCGTTTTAGTATTTGAGAATAAATATGACACATGTCTTAATATTGCAAACTTTCCTTCGTCCGATATTATAGATTACTGAAGACATTTGTGTAACCAATAATGTCAAATCGATGTCTACTAATATGTTAAATATTTTCAGTTTTGACAGGTGTTAGCCTTATTGCAACAGTGTGTTTCTCACTTCTGTATTGTATATGCGTTTTTTTTTAAATTATTTTCTTGTGGACAAAGAACCCTCTTTGAGAGTATATGACATATTAAATTGAAAGAATTATTTAGAAAATTAAAATAATCATCGATATATAAAAATAAGGGACCTCTCAAAAGACCTTGTTTTCCGATTCTTCTGTCAAGGTCTCCGTAAACCAAGCATGCCCAAAGCAAAGCAAATAACTTGACTTCTGAGCACTTACTTAACGTGAATAGCTTCACTATTCAGTTGACAGAAAAGAAGCTTACATTATCGCTTAAGTGTGGAACATATCATTGTCCTATTGATCTCCGTCTTGGGGACATTCAAAGGAAGATACTCCAGGACATAATCCTCTTGGACTACTGACGTCACGACTGTCCCCCTTCAGACAGGAAAATCTATCGATTCTGATACATTGAGAGACAAAAACAAAGGGTATGGACACTAACCTCTGACCTCTGATGTTGGTATCTTTTGATGGAAATGAGGAAGTAGAAAAGATGCTCTGGGAGTTACCTGAAATAAGGCTGAATGGAAACGCACACCTTTGACTTTAAGAATTCTAGAACTCCATTAACGAACCTTTCGGAATGTTTATATTTTCTTGCTTTTTACGACACTTATAACTTCCGGTAATGGTTCGTGTTTTTTAAATCAAATAATACTACGACTTAAACCTAATGATACAAAGACTGGTATTCTCATTTGTTGTATCTAAAATACTTCGATTATTGAAATAACGCAGTGTTTAACTTAGCTTTGTTCATAGGCCTTTATGGTTTCGAAGAATGCTAAATTTAAAATTTTCAAATCAGCTGTATTACACTCTCTCTCTCTGTGGAATAGAGTGGAAGGAAAAAGCATAACGAAAGATTTTTATCGAGCAAAATATTGCTGACTCGCAAAATACATAAAGACGGTACTTCTAGCACGTGTAAATTGGAAAAATAAGCATAGACCAGTTTTGACTACTGCCGAAACTTTACACCAAATTAAAGGTTATTGCCATGCTGTGTGTGGCTTCCGGAATTGTCCATACCAACCCATGTCATGATATTGGTACGTCCGGTCGGTACTTAACCCCCTGGGTTGGCGAGTGTATTTGTCAAATCAATGTGCTGTCAATGAGGACATTAAAGTCTTTGCGTACATTAGGAATTATAAGACCTGGTTAATGTCGGTCTAACAGCGGTCTCTGGTGCACTTTAGACATGTTAACAACACGGAAGCTTGGGAGACTGAGTAAACACAATTAAGATGTTTTGAACAAAGAAGAGAGACCACACTCGATATCGGACCTACCGCTAAGTTCACTTATCAGTAAAGAGTTAGAAAGACAATGTTATCTCAGCCTGACTTCTAAAAAGCATTCTACAAGAGAGTTTGTTGACGTCATTTGTTTTGGGGTTTGTTAAACACCATTAAATAACGGTATGATAGCATGAATATTTTTTGTTTTACAGGTCATAGCATTATTTCATCTCAGAGTTTCATTATTTTGAAGTCTTAACATTTTTTGTAAATATATTTTGGTTTGCTAGAATTATGTAAGCTGATCATCACATAATAGACGAAAGAGTCTCTTATTGTGTTATTTAGGGTCATTATTGCTTATTTGATATCGCTATCCGGTGATGTTTGTGTCATCACTGTTAGTAATTCTGATGAATAAATATTACACGATCCCTGAATATTATTTATTCATTCGATAGTTGTATTATTTTGACCATAAAGGCATTGCTGCAACTCATATTTGAAGTAATTTATAGCCAAGGGTAATACATTAAAAATATCTTTTTATTTTCACTCACTTGTTTATTTAGATTCTTTCGGGCAAGCTGTTTTTGTTCTTGCCCAAAAGAATCTAAATAAACAAGTGAGTGGAAATTTAAAAAAATATGTTTAAGGTACTACCCTTTGCTATAAATTACTTCAAATATGAATATTATTTAACATGCGATCCGATTTATGAAGACGAAAGAAGACTGTCGATTTAGACCCTGGTGTTTGAAAACACTACCACATCCTTCCATCACAACAACCCAACATGCAATATAGTTCGGAATCTTTACCCACCCATAGAGGTAGAAACGTTTACCTATCTATAGATTTAGGAAACTGTACATACTCAAGTCGACTCATATCTCAAATTACAACGGATCACGCTTAATTCTTTACAAATCCATCATCTTTGAAGTATGAAATCAGTATTCCCCATACCACCCGGGATATCACTTGAACTGTACAAGTGTTGATATTCCTTATAATTCACACTCTTCAGCTAGCTCAAAATATTTAAAGAATCTCGAGTATCAAACATAATTTCTGGTATTTGTATAGCAGACTAATTTCCAGTCTTCTCAAGAGCGTTAATACGGCACTTGTCGAAAGAACGTGTTCTAACTCTACGTCACAGACTTGTCAACATTGCCGTGAAAACATGGCGGTGTATACAGACTAATCGAGTTAGTCAAGTAATCAGTTAGGAGTCTTTCTTAACATTACACCGACGATGTATACTCAGTCATTTTAAGAGTTAATGAAGCCACGACCTCACCTTTGCAGGGGTGGACCGCATAGTCTAGGAATATTGACTCAGTTCCATTGTAACTGCCCCGCAACCTGTGTCCTTATTTGCACTATAGGAAACTTTTTGACCGTTTATTTTCTCAGTTATTCCTTCATTCTCTCGGCCAATTTCGCCTTTTGTTCTCTCGGCTTAGCACTCGGTGACTGCTGTATGTTACAAGGCAATGATTCCCACCACAGTCGAGTGACTCCAAAGATCAGGGGGAAAACGACAGACGATTGAAATCGATAGTTTGAAATGTGAATCTCGGCGATATTGTTAATGATAGTAATCAAAGTATGACATGCTTGACGGAAGCGTTATAGATATTTGAAAGTCTATTTATTTTTTTTGTATATGTTATCAGGATGGCCAATGACCTTCTATAACCAATTTTACCCAATGCCATCCGATATGTAATCTGAGGTCAGATCACTGTTTTGAGAGTTTTTCATACATAGGGTGATGATGACTGATATTACTGTCAGTACCGCTTCTTTATGTAATCTAAAGAAGATAAGAAGACCAAACACTAAAGGCAAATTGAATAAAAATGTACGAGGTAGAAACAATATCCCATTTATCTGGGTTAAGACAGTACATTGCAGGTATGTAATATGAAATTGTTATATTGGCTCATAATATATCGGTATAATAATGTTGCGCATTTCTCATTTATTACTAGACTTACCTTTGTTTCTTCTTGGCATTGTCCGAAGAATGTTCTCAACTTAAACATACCACATGTAACTAAGGTGACACTAATTATAAAGTTACTAGAACAAAGTTCTCATCTAATTTATATCTATTGCGTCAAAGATACTAAGTCAAATGACACAAAAACAGACTCACAGTTTCAATACAAAACACAAAAGCCCTTTATTTTTGATAACGTAATAAGGCGGGGCATCATAAATAGGTCATGGACATTGATTTGTATAGCTGCCCGATATAGTTAATATTAAGTTTTTAAAGGTTGAACTATCAAGTATGAGGCTCCTACCCTTCATATCATGCGGGGGTCTATAGAATGATCTGAATGGCTATCCCAAAGAGGGCCAGACAGCTGATAGTCTCCTAAGAAACTCAATGAATACTTAATGCTATCAGAGCATAATAGATACCCATTGACAGGGGATCCAGTAGCATATCCTTTAGACGTGATTTCTCCATGCTTCTCTGACAAAAGGCTCCAGATAAACCTCATTATTTCTATTCTTACTACAAGAGATTGTGTCTGGTCGCTTGGTATTATTTCCCTCCTCTTTTTGTGTCGGAATGTGAGGTCCCTTGCTGCGAGTCCTTTGTGTAGATATCTATCAAAGTGCACCAACTTGACTACCTACTAGGGTACTTGGCTCTTTTATTAGTTCATTACTGATCGTAACAACTTGTTATTGAAGGAATTTTCTAGGAGTGTCGTTGAATAGCTACTGTGACGATATGGGTCCCGGTTTAGCTTTGTGATGGTCGTGTTTTGAGTGACAGCAATGCTTGATTAACTTTGTTGTGATTGTGTGTGGGTGTTGGGGGAATCCGCGTGGGATATTGGGTCACTTGCCCTAGATGAAGATAACAATTGCTTTAAGAAAAGCGAATGTTACATTACTTACATTCCTGTTTGTCAATGGAGCAAGGTTGATCACTAGAAAGTGGACATTGGATATTCGGGCAAAAGAAGACTTTAAATTCCATCAAAATTGTTGACAGCATTTAAATAAAATCGACGGCCTCGATAAATTATGCAATATCAATGCGGGTGAAAAACAGGTATATAATGTCGAAGTAAAAAAAAAGATTTAAACGATGGAATTTCTTAATGGGTTTTGTTTTTATCAATATTATACTTAATCCATTACTTTTAATTAACCCGTTTTGACATTTTATGTCAAGAAGAATTCCTAAGGGGCTATGTTTTTAACGTATTATCTCCAGTTCAACAGAAACCAAGTGCAGATAGGTAGAGATTACTCTTATTGATTTATGAAGAGCTCGTGTAATATTCAACTCTCATCATGCTTCATGAAGGAAGATGTATGATAAAACTGTTTTTAATAAGAAAATAAGTCACAGGTGGGGTACTGACAAGTCTCTATTTACAAAACATGATCATTCAAGCAGGGTATTAAGTATAAAGCACTTGACTCCTTTTCCAACATGAAGAATCAGTTTCTTTCTCCTTTACTGCCTTTTTATTAACTTGTCAGGACAGAGTAGCGTCTTTGGTTCGATGTAAACATTGTTGCATTCTTTGTCCTTATTCCCCAACCGCTAGAACAAACACGGACAAGAGGCAGTATTTAATGATTATATTTTAAAAAGGCCAATGTGGGAAGTAGATCTTTTACACAGCGTGATACAGAGTGGGTATTATACTGTTTAAACACTCATTTTATAACTGACGCTATGATCTATTTCTTACTAATAGACGGCTAGCAAACCTGCTTAGTCAAATAGGATCAAATAGCGCCCTCTAGAGCTCTAAGCTTTATGAATAAATAGGGAGATGGGAGGACAGCTTAGTGCCATGACGACGTTAACGGGTAAAAATATCGTTATTGAGGACGCTCTTAGATTTTTGAGATTTGTTTACATTTTGGGCGATGAACATGAAAAATATTGCCCGATTTTATCAGTAAATAAAGACTTTTATTTAGAGTCTACTTAAAACTTCTAAAGTCTACTTTAGATGCCACAATTTTAATGAATTTATTGCCATATTTTTTATTAATTCAAAATTTTCATGAATCGGATGTTGCATGTTTTCATAATTTTTTTAATTTATTAAAATCTCTATTTAAAGCGTTGCAGTTTGTCTTTAATCAAATATCAAAATGCAATATCACATATTGCTGAAAAGACGTCAAATAAAGATCGCTGGAAAAAATATGATTTTATAGTAACTGACTCCCAACGAAAACCCTTAATGATATAATGTATTTAACTATTATGAGATATATAATTTCTCTGCTTTTGATTAACTATCAACCTAAAAATAGCAACGGCTAACGGAAATAAACAACTAGATTGAAAGGAGATCGTTTCAGATAATAGGACGACCATGATATTCTTAGCATTCCAGTTCTTTTCGACGTTTTCCTAAATGGACGAAAAACTCCAACTGTGTCAAATCTCTGTTTGCAAAGACGACCATGGCCCTGTCCCGGTATAACCTTTAATGGCACCAGGTTTAAAGTTTCTCATCGCATGTGCTATATTTCACATTTAATTTTCATATCGGTATTGTCTCTTCACTTTTGGCATACGGTGATATGAATGAATTGAAAATCAATCCAAATGTTTTTTGGAGATGAAATGGATATGTCCGAAATATTGAAAACGATATTATTAAAAAGAAAAAAGAAAAAAGAAAAGGGGATGTTATATTTATAAGAATGATGTAGATATGTCTGAAATATTAAAATTATTGTTATAAAATTAATGGTAAATTAAAGTATATAGATACTGGAATCAATTTGTCTGAAACATTTCAAAATGATGTGTCAGTGTCATGTAGTCCCAGGGATCCACCAAGTAACTTCTGTCAACACAATAAGCAGCTTTGTGACATTCCAGAGATGAAAATCCTCCGCCTGGTCAGACATATCACGTGTCTCCACATCAGTGAAAATCTCAAAGTTCACAGAGGGTTTTTAGCTCCATGATAGAGGGCAATCACAGTGGTCAACAGGTGGGCACTTGGCAATTTTGCAATTGTTTCATTCTCTTGGAGCTTTTCCGTATTTCCTCTTTTTCTATAATATGTCATTAAAGTCACCATCTTCATAAAATGACTCATTATGATTATAATATTATGAATATTGATAGATGATTTATTGAGTTTTTCAAGTAAATGCGGAATAGCTTTCACTTCATTAGTACCACAAAATCAACGAATGGATAGAATCTTAGAAACTAAGTTAAATACTTCATGAGTCCTTCACCTCTTGCTTTGTACTAAAAGTATTGCTCATAAATGAAGCACAACTTTAGAACCTTTGATAATTTCAACGCAAATCGTTTTGTTTTCATTTTTTATTAAGTTACAAAAAGTCATATTTATCTAAGAAGTCTGCCACACTTGAGAAGTTATCGTTTGTGAAGAAATAAATGTTTTTGAGTTTATTACGTATTTGAGATTGTCTACGTCTTTCCTTTGACGTCAATTCCAATGTGGGCGTGAAACATTTGACAAGCTTCTCTTAAAACGCCCTCCATTAAGATTTATGGCCTGGGAATTTTATGATGTTAATTTTGGTGTTTGATCAAGCGAGGTAGTACTTCTTAATGACATCGATCCGTTACCTGCAACATTTATAAGCCACAAGTCTTACAGCAGATAATTGAAATCAGAGACACGTCTTGGGTTTGATTGATAGAGTTATAGAATAATTATGATATTTTGAAATATTGGGAAACCTTTGACTGATGACATAGATGCGATGTTTTGGATATTTGCGGTCATCCCTCACAGGTCATGACCTCTGTACCATCACAGGCCCCGACCTAATCGAACTGTGATCGATCCCCAATATTTTCGGGATAGTTGATTGATTTCACAAGCAATGGAATCCGATAGCCAGGGGTTAGGTTATGTTAAATTTGTGCACAAGTAACGTGTTGATATGTCGAACAAAAGTGAACTGCGTAGAGTACACCTGTTAGACTAATTAGTTTTAGTCAGCTCATTAAGTTATGATCGGTCAGGGTCATTAGTAGACGTAAGTGACCCTATCATGAAGTCCCACAAACATCTTGTTTTGATCAATGAAATAGTTTAAACATTATTTTATGAAAATAATGTTTCTATCTAAAAAGTATTTTAACTTGCATCTATGTATGTACCATTTTGAAAGTTCATTTTTAAACAGATTACGCACATGCTTATTTTTTACGGTTTCGGTCGATAGAGTATTAAAACCAACTTGACTCCCCTAAAATAATTATGTTTAAATGCGCTGATTCTCTAAGCAGGCTTTGTCAACACTTTTTGTCACACGGCTATATATATCTATGGTACAATAAAGAGGCTTTTCTGAGTGTTAGTAAGTGCCTTTCTAATACTAAGCGAAAGCTTAGGAGATTAAAGACTTTAGTCAGGAAGAAATTCAATAATGCTTTAATTATTTCAGTCCACAGCTTAGCAGTCTAAGTTAATCCCTGCTGAAATGTTTTCAAAGCAAATCGAGTCTGATTTCAAAGTTAATCCTGTCTCGACTAACGAACACTTGACTTGTGAAAAACTCGGGGAATTTTACAATGATTCAACGATTTAAATCTAGGTTAAAGTTAAAGCTTAGACAGGCGTCAAAATGATCCTATCACGACTAGACTGATCTCTTAATGGTGAACATGGTTATATACATCATGGCTCGTTCGCTTCTATTTAACCAATTCAATTCAATTCAATTCAATTTATTCAATTCAGAGCTCAGGCACATTAGTGCAATAGAGCAGAACACTTACAAAAATTACAAATATGCATATATAAATACAATGGCATAGACAAATGATA
>JAUUEB010361652.1:0-12407 GCA_032362205.1 Clione limacina
AGGCTATCATATGGGTGACAGGAGTTTGATTCTCCGGCAAATGTTTGGTCCTTCTATTCACTCAGCATTCTGTTCAGACCAATCAAAGGAAAGCAATGACAAAGAAATAACTGCTGTATGCTTACAAAATCAGGACTCTTCTCGTTATTACCTAACGCTCAGTAATGAGTATGGGTAACTTTACCTTAAAAAAGTAAAGTTCATAGTGAAATGATGTTGTTAATGCTCAAATTTATGTATGGCTCAGCAATCGGACTTAAAGGGCATAGATATAAAAAAAAAATGTTTTTCAACAACTGTTTGAATACAGGAAAAAATAAAATTGATAGATTTAGCTAGGGAAAGCTTACATTAATTGATTGCCTCTTATTTCAGGGAGATCTAAGAAAAGATTTGCCTGACTAGGCTTGGATAGTATGTCAACACAAATTTTGTGACTTTTTGCTTTCTTTGACAATTGACGATTTCTCAAGTCTGTCTGACTAAATTTTCTTTATCTTCTCGCTTGAATGGAAACAAAATCTGTCTTGTGTTTTAACTCTTATTTCAACAGCATGAAAATTGCATATTCTTTGCGCTGTTCTATACCAATTAAATGAATTGGGTTTAGTCACGCTTTTAAATATTGTCTCTGGAGAAAAATTAATATCCTAACATGTTGTTGAAGTTGTACAAAATTGTGGTGATATAAAAAGATTTGATTTGAAACTTTCTAATTTACACTTTGCATTTTGCATCTTTGAAACCCTTTATTAAGTTATTGTACAGCTCAAAGTTGTGTGTGTTTTCTGTTTTGTTGTAATTTTGAGGTGATACAAGAGTTAAGTGAATAGGTGAAATAAGTTTGTGATATTGTCTTCATGCATTGCGACTACATCAAAAGATTTGTGTGGCAAAGTAATCAAGAATATATATATATATATACAGTGGCGTAACAACCACCCCTACCGCCCCCGCAATGCGGGGGGCGCCGACCCTTGGGGGGCATCCCTGGCTCAGACTCTCGGGAGCGCCCATACTTATTTTCAAAATTTTTTGCTGCTTCCTGGCCATTGTTCCCCATTTGTGATACAAATTGCCCTCAATTTGAATAATTTGTTACTTATGTCAAAAATTGTTTTGTGGTTGGGTGAGGGGGGTGCCGGTCGAATATCTCGCGGGGGCGCCTTGGTTTTGCGTTACGTCACTGTATATTTAAGTAGATCAATGATGATTTATGATCGTTATTTGTCCCTGTATGGCAATTCTGATTACATTGAAAGGAAACTTTTGTGAAATGATTAACATAAGCTTAGAATGCTGGAACTTTAAATTGAATACATTTACATACATGATAATCTCACTCTAAATATTGAACATCAACTTTACACTTTCCCTAACGGCTGTAGTTGTGATTTTTGTTCACTTGAATACTTCTTTGGGCTGTTTGCATATAACAAATAAGAGTTCTTCCATATTGGAAAAATCAAAGATGACATCCTGGTAGCCGTACTGATGAAAGTGATGAACGCCAAAGGTCTGAGATTTGATTTATAATTCATTTTTTTCTAATTTCTAAGAGATATAAAATGTACTTATAACATATAAGAGTTGCAGCTATTCAATATAAGAACAATCAAAGATGACATCCTGGTAGCCGTACTGATTGAAAGTGATGAACGCCAAACGTCTGAGATTTATAACTACTTTTTTTTCTAATTTGAATATTTTTTTTTGTATGTAATGACTTTGTTGATCACAGGTTTTTATAAAATAGATAAAAGCAATTTTAGATAGTGATACATTGTAATATTTTCAAATCTCTTATGGATTCAGTACCAAAGTTGCTGACTTGTTTAATTTGTTAAACATATTCTGAACATTTCCCTCTTATCATCAGGTTTTCCAGGGGGTTTATGAGTGTCTATATTTTTCTTTCTCCTTTTATATTAAATATTATCTTGGATTTTCAGATGTAAACTTCTTCTTTGCCTATCTACTTTTTGGTGCTGCTATGTGCAGTTTGCGTATTTCTTTGCTTTAGTAGTGAGTACAAGACATTTGAGTCTTTGTAGCTTTCTCGCCTGCTTGAGCTTAAGAGAATATTTGATTGCCAACTGACTGATTTAGATTGTTCAAACTTTCAGCATGAGTAAAGCTTTGCATACTTGTAACATTAATCTAAACACTGCAATCTTCAGACTCATGTCCACTTTCTTACTACTCTTCACCTTCTGTTTTAAAAGAAATTTTTGGAATGAAATAGAATGAGACATTACAAAGGAGGATATCTGTTGTAGAATCTATAACATTAGGCAATATTTCTTACATACTCAGATATATATTTCAGTGGTATACATTCTTTTCAAATACCAGCTACGAAAATATGCTTGTCAATGAAACTCTCTGTACTAAAATGTACTAAAAAGTATAATCTATTGTTGTAGTATTTGGTTTTCTGTTTGGTTTAAAAGGTCAGAGATTTCGATTTATTTTTTGATTTAAATTTTGATCATATTTGTATAAAGTCTGATAAAATTTCCTTGATTAGAAGTCAACATGAACATTCTAATGTTAAAACTTCTAAAATACCATCCTTGATTTTGAACGTTGTTTAAAACTTATTTTTTGTTCAACAGTTACAACTCAATGAAAAGATAGGTTAAAGAAAAGCTTTAGGTCTATTAACAACTGTGCCAAAATTTAAGATTGACAAGTTTTGTTTTCTAATGTTTCAGTTCAATCAAACATTATCTTTTGTTGAATTATAATTTATTACTTTTTTTAATGTTTGCGAACATGTTTAATTATTTTTACTGTTGTTTGTTGTGTATCAGCAGCTAACAAATTCTGAAATTTTTAGGCATTGAGACATGAAAGCCAATTATTCATTTTGTAATTATGATGGCATGATTTAACTATCACCTCTTGGTATTTCACATGCCAAAATAGAAATACCTTTTTTGTATATTGGCGAACCATAATGCTTATCTTTATGTATTATTTTTGCAATGGATGTCATGGATATTTATTTTCTGAATTTTTTCACTTACTGCATCAATGGTTGTTTTTATTTTTTATCTATGATTTATATAAGACTAAATCTCAAAATTGACATCCCTCCTGTAAGCAGGTTTGTTAGAAATAATATTTTTATTTCGATATCCTCTTTTTCCAGTACGGCCTCGGCTCTCTTCTCGTGAGCCTACCATCTCGGAGTTGGGCAATGAATCTGTCAAACTGACATGGCAACCTGCTGAACTCCCCTACTACTCTCGTCAATCTACACCTATTACTTATACTGTTGAATATCAGGTGAGTTACCATGTTAAAGGGGCTTTAATGCCTCCAAGTATACCAGTCATCCACACAAAACCCTAGTTTGTCCACTTGAAATTTTAAAAAATCATTCAAGATTTCTGCTTTAACTCTATGAAAAATGTAAATGTCTTATTTAGCTGACAATTTAATTTTTTTATATCATCAACTTTTCTAAATAGTAAAAAAAATATGGTGTAAAAATCTTTCTACATAAGCATCCTACCATAAGTACTAGCAATGAAAACGTGGTGTGGCTTAACCTATTATTGATGAGGATTTAAAACCATTCAAACTGTTTAAGAAGAACTGTGTGAAGTTTTAAATTTAGTCATACTTATTAGTATCTTATATTGACAAAATTGAGTAGTTTCAGAATTATATCCAGACAGCAAAGCACATCTGGCCCAGATGTGGCCCGCGTGTGGCAACATATGTTGCTGCATGTGGCCACATCGAGGCCAGATGTGCTATGCTGTCAATGCAATTCAATCTGCATGATATTAAATAGAAAATTGTTATCTTTGTCCTGTAGGAGATTATCACAACTTCACTTCACTCCTCAAGAGACTGGATAGTTGCTGCCAGGAGAATTGAAGACACTTCGTACACAGTGCGAGGTCTGCGCAGTGAAAAAGACTACCGCTTTAGAGTCAAACCCGAGACTGAGTACAGTGCTGGTGATTACAGTCTTACTGTTCAGGCCCACAGGAAAACTGGTATGTCAATTTTTGAGTATATATTTTTTATGGACTATGATTATGTATAATAATTTATTGCATAAGGACATGTGTCTTGATTGTATTAGCCCAGTTGTTGTGATTAATGTTTATTTTATGTTTGATTGAATTCGTTCGGCATTTCCTTTACTTTATAAAGGTGTAGGTTAATTTCAACTGTGTAATCTTTATACCTTTAAATTTATGAATGATTGGCCAATAAATTGAACACATAGACATCATTTGCTATCGTAACTGATTTTAGATTAGTTGCCTTGTCCAAAGAAATATTTTTTGATTTGTTTAAATCAGCCAACACAATGAAGTACCAACTGACATTTGATTGTATGTCTTGTGTTTCCATCTTTTTTGTCAGGTGTATTTTATGCATAAACTGTTTCAGTCTTTGAAGTAGACTCATAGAATAAGTGTTACTGAAGCTTATATTGGACAATGTCAGTGGTAAAGTGCTGTTTGAGCACTGAAGGACAGGCTAATTTAATGAATTAAAGATTGGCCAGAGTGTAATATTTTTATCAGAACATATTACAGACTGGTTCTTGTTTTAAAGGTTAGACATATGACTGACAATGATGGTTGATAATTGGCAACTCAAACAAGAACAGTTTACACCACAGTGTGGTTACTGTAAGACAGCTTTAGCAATACTGTAGTAAGTTCAGAAGAACAGTTAGTTAGGACGAGACTCTCAAACATATTCATCACTGAGCAATATTATACTAGAAGTCTGGTTTCCAGGCATTGCTGTGTCTCTGAAAAGAGCTCACTGACAAGACAAATGTAGGCATAGGCTGAGACAGTTTTCAAGGTTACTTAAATAAGTTCTAGCTCAATTGTTCTTTCTTTTCATTAGCTGATTTCAAGGGATTAACATAGAACAATGTTCTTTATTTCTTCATATCATCAAAATGTGATATGATACGATATGATATATGTTGACTATATTTGTTACTTTATTGTTCACCCTAATGAGGTCAATGTGAATATTAACTCAATAATTTATCTAGTAGTATATTTATATTCTCTTAATATTTGTATCACTTTCAGCCCCTGTGCTGCCCAGTCGAGAGCCTCTTCTGGCCAATGTTACAGTTTCTTCTGCTACATTATCTTGGCAACCTGCTAACCTCCCCTCCGGCTTCCTTGCCAGCTCCATTACCTATCGTATTGAAGCTCGGGAACCTCCAAGTTCTAAATGGTATGAATTGGCATCTCGCCTTTCTGCAACATCCTATGACTTGCAGTTCCTTTTCCCCGAACAGGAGTACATGTTCAGGTAAGACAGTCACATGAGCTCATATTATATTTTGACAATTATCCTACCGGTATACTTTTGTTCACCTGTGTTTATCAGTGGAGATATTGTAACTAAAGTGCTTGGAAAAAAAACATATGAAGTTCCGATCACATGCAATAGCCCAATGTTTTTAACCATAACTGTTTTCATTTAATGAGGTTCCTTTATAAGGTGATATTCTTTTTTAAAAAGCATCCTTCATGATAACAATTAGACATGAGTTAAGTAAAATACTTCATATTAAGACATAGCTTGACATCAAACCACCAATCTTTCAACATTGATACTACTAATTGATGCTTTATTGAAAGTCAGAAATAAAAGTGGTTCAGAGACATGAAATATCACTCTGATTACATGATTTCAAAACAAAAATAAAACTAGCAGACATATTTCGTTCATGCTCGTTATTGTTTCTTCTCACAGAGTAATTGCTGTATATGAGGGTATTGAGAGTGAGCCAACCATGTCTATCTACCTACCACGCCGCGCTGGTAAGTATGGTTGTGTGTTTATTTAAACTGGATGCAACTTGAATAGCATCTGGTCTTATGGTGGAGATTTTTTTAGGTTAGACTTTATTGTTTTTTGTCACAGCACATTTCAAGACCAAGCCTTTCTTCAATATACTTTACATAATGATGGAGAAGCTTTGCGAGAGTAAGTGTAAAATGTTGAAGATTCTTTATCTTTCCATTAGTCACTTAAAGATTATGTTTTGATTTTGTAATTTAATGAAATGTCTCTTTATTTTCGTCAAAGACAATAAAATTTATCCAAACTGTGTTAAGAGTTTGTCTCAGCTGAGCAACATTTCAACTGAACTAATTGATTTAAAAAAGGCAAAGATTAACAAGAAATATTAATTGATGAAGATGACAGGCTTTTCAAATGTCATAATTTAAGCATTAATGTTATTTCCTCAGTGACATTGCTTTTGTATTAACAATGATTTATAAATAAAATGTTATTCAAGGTAGAAGGAACATTGTGTCCAAAGTATTAATTTTACCACTCATTCAACTAACAGGTCCACCCAAAATGCCACGAGAGTCTCCATATGTGTCAAGTGTCCAGCCTGACTCCCTTATCCTAGCATGGCGGTCAGTAGAGCTACCAAGTCGCATCACTGACTACTCTACTGTCAGTTACATTGTAGAGGTAAACAAATAAAACAACATTTTATCTACCAACTTATTAATCTACAGAAAGGCCTTGCTTGATTATTTATTAGAAATATCCTCCTCTCGCTATAGTCTGATCTTGTCATATCAGATAATCAAATTATGGCTTTCACACAACTATTAAAAGTCAGATTATATTTTTTCCTATTGTTATATTTTTTTGTCATAGGGAATAATAAAGATAGTGTGAGATCGTCATTCATCATTTAAAAAACAATTTTTACATATTAAGTTCTGATTGCTTTTCTCATATTATCAAGATTTAACATTACTATTTATCAAGCAATCATTACATATTTCACTGCCTTGAGTCTGAAACGCAAATTATCTGTTTATCAATAGCAGATATTAAGAAAAAAAGCCTCCCCAGTCATTCTTGTTTAACTGTCCTTGTGTTTATGTTTTGATTGTATGCCTATCTATTGCGTCTCTTTGTTTGTCTTTCTCACTTTTTTTTCCTTATATTTTGTTTATTACAAATGTTTTTCCCTCTGTTACAGTTTCAAGAGCTCCCTCGCTCAGACTGGCGCCCGCTGGCTCGCAAGGTTGCAGAGACGCACTTTCATGTGACAAAATTGAGGCCAGATCTGGACTACGCTTTCCGTGTCAGAGCAGAAAATGAGTTTGGTGTCAGTGAGCCTACTGAGTCTATTCTTATCAAGAAGAGAGCAGGTGAATATATTTTAGAAACTTCTCTCTCATTTAAACTTACTCTGATTTGGTTAACTATCTTCAAATATTCTTATTAATTGGGTTCAAATGCTAGGTTGTGTTTCATTTTTTAATTGCTATGTGGATTTAAAGGCCATAGATATTTACTCAATTGTAAGTGCTTGTTTTGTACAATATTTACCATTACATTTTAAGACAATAACTTGTTTTGTTATTTTTAAGCAAACTTTTTGTTTTACCAAACCCATCTAGTTGCCCCAACAATGTCTCAACTGGAGCCTCTCATCTCAGACGTGAGACCAGAGTCTGTGCGTCTGACCTGGAAACCTGCAGAGATGCCTTCTTACCTCACTGACTTTGTGCCCATCAATTACAACATCTTCATACAGGTAAAGTGTCAAGGCCCTGTATAATGTCATAAAATGTCTCATATCTAAATATATTCCATCTTTGTATAGCTCAAGAATACTTCGATTTCTTTTGCTAATAGCAAGATTCACAATGTCATAATATAGAGCATTTATTTAGGTCATTTCCAGGTCTAAGACTTGCTCAATGCGCTTTAAAATATATTAAAGACACACATAGACTTTCAGAGTACAAAAACATTCACTTTGACAAAGACACAAATATTCATTCAAAGTATTCAAGTAATCAACCAGTAAAGCAACAGTGAGTAAACTATACAAAGCCTGCACGTTGATTACCCAATTAGCACCTGGGTTGAAAGAGGAAATGTTTGTAAATTTTCTTTCCTAAGGAATAAAATGTAAAGTCTTGGAGAGGCGTATGACTTTTATTCAATGGATTAGGTGAACTTCTCTTTATTGAGAAAAATTGTGCTTGTTGCAGTATACTTGCCTAACAACATTTGTTTTTCAACTGTCTCTCTGTCTCTGTAGCTTCATAACAGAGTAACCTATGAAGCTTAATAGTAGCCACCGCCTAAGTGAAAGAAAGCACCAAAATGTTTAACCTTTGAGTCTAAACCAAAGGGTACTTTTCTTCATAAGCAAGTTGATATTATTTAAGTAAGTAGTGGGTGTACAAAATAAACCAAGAAACAGTGTTATCACATCTTTGTTATCACATCTTTGTTGTCACATTTTTGTTATCACATCTTTGTTATCACATCTTTCATAAGATATTGTCATCTAGTTAACAGAAGCAGGTAACAGATCATTATATACAAATGTTAGTTTATTCAACAATGTATTCTTCAGGAGGTAACTGACCATACCTGGCAACCTGTGGCTCGCCGTGTCTCTGGTACAAGCTACTATGTAACAGGTCTATTGCCAGATAAGGATTACAACTTCCGTGTTCAAGCTGAGAACAACTATGGCACCAGTCTTCCAACAATGCCAACAAGACTTCGTAGACAAATCAAGGGTAAGATATTTACACACAGGAAATAATAGAGGAAATTATAGATATTACTATATTCTTCTATATATAGATATTACTATATTCTTCTTCAGTTTCAGCTTTTTTTATCATAATAATGATAGATTTTTTTTGGATTTGGATCTTTGTGAGTATGTGTTAGGGATCAAGACAAAAACAATTTATTAAACGCTTCAAATATTGTTTTCAAAATTAAATGTGTCTTTTATGGAAATGGTACATTTCTTTTGAGAACTAGAGGAGTAGTATGTTTTGATAAAATGCATGCTAATTTTTGTAATATCAAGTAGTAATCAATCATTTTTCTTCAAGTGATGTGAGTCCTTATAATTTGACAAGTATTATTGATTCTGATATCTCATCTCGATGACAGGGCCTATTTACTCTCCGACTGTGGAAGACGTAGAATCATCCTCTTTTATGCTGGCATGGAAGGGACCTCAAGTTGCCAAAAAGACTACATATTCAGTAGAATCTCTTGAGCAAAGCACATGGAAGTGGCGCCCTCTAGCCTCACGCCTGCCCCATCCAAATTACAAAGTGACCAACCTGCAGCCTTCTCGTGATTATGCCTTCCGTGTGAGAGCAGAGGTCGATTCTGTCGTCACAGAACCTTCTCTGCCCATCTCATTCTCCAGCAACAGAAGTGAGTTATCTTTCACAATTTATTTATTTTTTCCTCAGTCTTGAAAGATAGTTAATAACTTTGAAAATCTATAGTTTGGCATCTAAGTAAAATATCCCCATCTTCCTTCCTTCCCTCCTTCCTTCCTTTTTCAGTTCCTCTTTGTGATATTTTTTGGAATATGTAGGATTTTTTTTTTTGGAAAATGTGATTGGTATCTAAGTAAGATATCCCCATCTTCCTTCCTTCAATTTCCTCTTTGTGATAATTCTTGGAATATGTAAGATTTTGTCATTTTGATTCATCAACATTTTCCCTCTGCTGTTTTATGGAAATCACTAAGAGTTCAAAAATGTATGAAATACTTAACTTCATACCAAAAGGTATCAAAGAAGCAAATACAACTAGCAGTCATTTAGACCATAAGAACCTGATATCTAAGAGACTATATATTGTATTTTGCATGAAAGAATAAGCCAATAACTTAACAATCATGTAAACATTGTAAGAATTTATATTTGCTTACTACAGATAATCTGCTTCTATTTTGTGCTAATTTTTTTTTTACAGTTTTTTGGGTTTTGCATTATAACAAAGATACTTATTTTTCCTTATTTAAATAATTCAATCCTTGTTGCTATATTTTCCACTTTTGAAAATTATTTTTCTTTCCTGAATTGCCAACTAATTACCCCATTCATTTTTCATTCCAACTTATCTTATCTATAGATTGAGAGCAAATCAAATGTCATGTTAAAACCAAAGGAATCTTTACAAGACCTTTAAATCATAGAAGTTGTACTTACATATGTATGTTGAAAAGTTAAATGTTGTTGCTATTCAAGCTTTTCAGTTCAATAACATGAAGTGGGAATAAAAACAACTTCAAAGGGCTTGGTGGTTTGCTAAATTAGTTTTTTAAAGATAAGGTTAATACAAATTATTTGTTTTATCTAAACTTGGATCGTGTTTTGAGCGAAACAGGTATTTCCTTTGGTTGAGAGCTTTTGATGCTTTGGTAATGGATTTTTTATTAGAATGATACTGTATAATGTGCCTAAATACAAAAGCACCATCTACCCTGTTTCTCAATTCTTACTTATCGGTTTTGACTGAAACTGTAGTTTAACTCTAGATCTATTGTTCACAACTTAAAAAGGTTGTAATAGAACATACTTTATTGAGACAGTCATTGAATCTATCTGAGTTAATGCAAATTCAATATATCTTTCACAAATTAAAGAGGGATGAAAACAGTATGAGTTTGAAAGCAAACAACAATTTGTGTGTCTTTGAAATGGTATATAGTACTTTATCTAGTATAGACTCGGTCCTTTCTCGTTTATCTAGTAAAGACTCAGTCATAATTAGTTTGATAAAGTCTTCTTTTTGTTTGTCGTCTGTAAAAGTGAGATGTATGACATGGGTGTTCTGATTTGCATTTCAGTTCTTAGGAGATCTCACTCCCAACAACCATATGATCAGGGTACAGGATTTGTATACATTATTATCATTATTGCTGTAGTACATGACATCGCTGTTTGAATGCCCACAGTGTTAGATCAAAATGTCAGCACCCCGCTCACCATATTAACATCACTTTATTTTATATTCTTACTCTTTCATTTTATTCCCCATTCCAAAATGGAATAGTCATATATAAATGGATACAAATCAAATTATTGACCCTTTGATAAAATACCAGGGGGGATGAAATACATCTATTATTTTTGAACCAAAGTATAGAATAAGTGTTTTACAAAATGAGCCACATATCGCAGTTACTAGATTACTTCATATAAGGACACCTATACAACCTATATAAAGGCAAAGATCCAGGGACCAGAATCTGAATCTCATTCAAACTATTGTAACTTTTTTAAGTTATTATGTTGGGGGGTTTTCAGTCTAAAAATAAACAAGATGTAAATATCTAACATAGTTGATGTTCAAGTCTCTAATATTACGCCAAACATACAACAGGCAATGAGTATTTCATGGTGGCTGCCAGTGATCCCCCCGTAATTCCAATTTTAGAATTCAGTGCCTCCACCCACTAAAAAATCAACATGTTCCCCAAGGATTTTCATCAACTCTCAAATGTTATTGCTTTATAAAAAAAGGTGTTGTTGCTGAAAAAAAGCATGCACTCATTGAATTAAAGCTAATGCTCAAAGATTCTTTTTCTTGAAAGTCTCGTTTTGGAGAGCTGGCAGTCACTCTTATATATATATGTAGTATATAACAACATCCCAAGTCTTTTTGTTTCAATGTGAGTTTGTATATTGTTGTGATGCCTAGGTGGGACAGATCATTTAGCTACTTGATATGTCAAACAACTAAGAGAGAACTGGCTTGCTTATACCGCTTATTATTTGTATTTAATTGTAGCCTTTATACAGCACACTCCCAGATTGCATGAAACTTCAAAGGCTTCTTTTGTTAAAAAAGGAAGCTTTCACTACACTCTTAAGGTTGCATTCAATGTATTTACACAAGATAAGATTATTTTGATGGCTACTGTAAACCCTTTTATTTTACAAGCGCTTTATTTTCACACATTTTGCGATAAAAGGAGCAATTTTCAAATAAATCCCACACAAAATATGACTGACGTCATCTGTCTTATTGTAACCATACAAGCTGCTTGTCTGTGGCACATTTTGGCTGTATAGTGTCATCAGAGCATTATAAGTGTCTTATTAGACTTTGAAATACTACATGCGGCAAGAAGAAAACTACTACTTCAATGAGAAGAGAAGCACATTTTTTAAAGTCTGGTTGTGATTGCAAAAAAAAGCTCCCATTAAAAGCTAATTTTTTGAAACGCTCACTAACAAAAAGGGTTTTACAGTATATTTGTAGTTTGTAGTGTGAATCACAAGCACTACCTTTTTATTACATCACAGATATGCTGTTTATGTCACTACCTTTTTTATTGCATCACAGATATGCTGTTTATGTCACTACCTTTTGTTTACATTACGGATGTGCTGTTCATGTCACTACCTTTTGTTTACATCACAGATATGCTGTTCATGTCACTACCTTTTGTTTACATCACAGATATGCTGTTCATGTCACTACCTTTTGTTTACATCACAGATATGCTGTTCATGTCACTACCTTTTGTTTACATCACAGATATGCTGTTCATGTCACTACCTTTTGTTTACATCACAGAT
>JAUUEB010361763.1:0-12406 GCA_032362205.1 Clione limacina
AAATGGTGGTTTAAAGACTTTATTGTTACTTTTTATATTTATGCCTACCACCAGTAGTCACCTTCATTAATCTGATACAATACTATTGTTTTTGTTGCAAGAGGGAGTGTTTAGAATGGGCAAAATTAGTGGTATTGAATAATTTTTTAATAAAAAAAATGTTTTGTGTATGTTTTATGTTTTTTTGAAAGTCACCTTTTCTTTAATTTCCTTTGTTAAGTGGTTGAATCGTTTCACAACCTAAATGGTCAAGTTGAGGGTCTCATGAATATTTGAAACAAATTTTTTTGCCATATTATTTCATTAACCATTTTCTGGTGGCAACTTTTTAGCCTATTCCCAAAGTTGCGCTCTCAAATTTGCTGAATACCCCCCCCCCCCCTACTCATAGAGTGTTTGTAGAGTTAAGTGTGAGAAAATATATGAAATATGTAAGTTGTCCCTCCGGCTGTGTTAACAATGTGTAACAAATCATTTTTATTTCTATTGTATGGGTGTTAGTGATGCAGTTGTTGGTTTAATGTCTGTTGACATTTTATATTGAACCACCAAGCCCCGCTGGTGTTGAAGCGGAATTTGCCGCTGGCCCAAAAAAAATTGTTGGTAGGAGGGCACCAAGATTGATTTTGGAATTTTTATTATTTTATCATATCACTGAATAAGTTATTTTGTAAAAAATAAAATCATTTTTTATGTCATGAATATTAATACAACTGTCCTGTCTTCATAACCCTATCTAAAATAAATCACCAGTCAATGGATTGCATAAGAATTAAATTTTAACAGAGTAAGGATTAAATTCTCATTTTTGTTCTTTTTTTTAATGAAAAAGTACAATTTCATAATCATGAATTTTCTATGACAGGTTTTTCCCTGTCCTTTCACCAAATGGTCAAAAGCTAGCCAATCTACAAGTATCTCTTGTACTGGAGCCACTTATGGGTGAGTATAGAAATTGACAGCTTTTGAATATGGACAATTTCAGGATCTAACTTCCATCATTGCAACAGCATAATTTATTAACTCAATTTCTTGTTCTGCCTTTTGTCTTTGATTTGAAATACTATTTCTGCAGCTTAGTGTTTCTATGATTTATGGTAAGAAGATTTCTGCAGTTGTCTGTCTTCTTCCAGTCTTTTGAAGATATATTTTCATGGACTTCAAAATTATAATTGTTTGTCTTTTTTGAATCTCTGCGTTATCTTAGTATTTTAAAGTAAATGACTGGAAAAAAATGTACTAACCTTTTGCTTAAAATGGTTTAATTTGGTATGTTTCATATTTCCCCATTCTATGATAATCTGATTGTGTTAATTTCTCTCCAGATGTCATTTAAAGTATCTTAATTGAAAACAAAGGATTAACATGAATTTTTTCAATTATATTTGAAACGATAATGAACTTTTCACCTGGCAGCATTAACATTTTCAGAATTAAAATAATGATAACATGTATATATGGCTAATTTGAAAATTCACGCTGTCAGTTTTTCCAATGTACAGCTTCTTATGATAAGTCAGGGTCCATTCCAACCACTGATGTTGCCATGGATGTCCGTCACCACCAGGAGTCACTGCTTGAGCCTGCTATGTCTCGTCCTCTGCCACATACTGAGCTGCCTTCACAACCACACAACACTGTTTTCATTTCACCACAATCGGTAAGGTCAATTATTGTATGTTATTTTTTACAATGCAACTGAGCTTGATTTTCTCAGTGGGGTTTGAAGATGAAAGTTTAAGAGTCATTTACAGTCTATACACAATCTTAGCACACACATGCAATAAACAAGTGTGATATTTTACCATTTTGCTTAATCTTATCTGTTTCAAAAATGTTACCAATATATGGCCTTTCAAAGATATTTAAGATCTCAAAGACAAGCGTCAGTGTTAGTGTCAATGGGCACTCACATATCTATATCTTTTATGAATAACTTCTATTGATTTAATGGCTTTTTACTTCCATATACTGATACAGTCAGGCCTTGGTTATCTGACATAATCACCAATAACAATTAACAATCTTTACATTAAAACAGACCAATCAAAGCCATCCCAGGTACCTACTGAAAATTCAAACCCAGAGATCGTTTTCTCTGGTGCTAATCAAGTGCCTATTTATTATTAAGCTTATTTGTGTTTCTTTTTGCGTAATATTGGTGTGTGGACATTGAATTACATAACAGGTATGAATTGATGTTTTTCCCACATATTCTAATCAGGGGTGTTTATTCTTGCAAAATTTTAAAAACATTCCCCCCCCCCCTTTAGAGTCGTGTTAAGGGAGGTCTGGGAGAAAAATTTAGAAATTGAAGCTAAATAGTGGCAATAATATACACCCCTGATTCTAATGTAATTGTAATCCTCCTCCTTATCTTTATTTTCATCAACCTCTTATACCAGAATAAAGAAAGATCGAGACAGCAGCTCAGTTATGGACATTCAAATGGATTTAGCTCACACACCTCAGGCAATCATCCTGCCTCAGTGGCTATTACTGCCAATGGAGATGTGGTCAATGTGCCAGGAAGTAGTGGTCAAGCTGAGTTAGGAGCCAGTGGTGGCTTTGCTTACACAAGCAACTTAAACAACAGTAACATGTCTTCGAAAACAGGTGAGGCCAAGAAAACCCAGCATGACTAAACCTAAGAGTGAGCTACATTAATTAGGCAAGAAGGGAACATGCTACAAATGTTTTGTAATAATATATACACATGTTTGAATTGCTTGCATTCAATCAAACAGAAAATGACAACGTGGGTGGTATTTGTTCATTTTTAAGAAGTTCTTAGTTGTTTCATATACATTTTTATTTTGTTTTGCCGCACTTAAATGCTGAGAAAATAGCAACTTTCTTGTTTGTAATGGCTGCAACAAGGAGTTACAGTGCAGCTCTGATGTTCAGATTGAATAATCTGAATATGATGAGACATACAAAGACAACTGCTCCCTTATCTTTGGCTTTATTAACCCTCTTGGAGATACACTCTTAAAACAAATCTTTTATTTTGTTGCAGTTTTGTAACCAACACGACAAACAACATAAATCTTATGTATATCTTTCTCTTACATAGGTCATTCAAGAACAGCTGCACCAGAATCTAATGGATCTGATCTACTCTCAGTACTGGTGAACAGAGGGAACAAGTTGAGGGAAGCTATGATTGTCTCCTCTTTACACACTGACGACAGTGGAGCCACTTCTGGTCTTCCTGTCCATGCTAGCTCACATTTACATGGAAGGTATATATCTGTTTTTTTTAATAGAACAGTTATTTGAAAGAGTGAGAGAAAAATGTTGTGTTAAACAACAGACTTTCCTTGTAAGAGCTTGCATTTTTTAATAAAATTAAAATAAATAAAAGCCCAGCTGGGAACCTATCTATTATGGAAAACTTTTTTGTGAAAATTAAAAAATTAAAAATCTAGTGGCATTATAGAGCTTAGAGTAAAATGTTCACCTCCAAATCTTTTTTTAATGTTTTGTTCAGTTGCATTTTTGTCACTTTGCCTTGTAAAAAGATATTAGTTAAAATAGAAATAACTTAACATCACCTTGTTCTCTTTGAGAAGCATAAAAGCAATAGTCTGAGACTTAATGTCAGAGCACTATTCTTGCTAGCATCAGGGGATCAGAATAAATCCAGGTGATGCTGTATTCTATTAGACATACTTTAATTGACATATTTTTTTGAAAGATACACTTTCTGTTGAAATTGACATGGAATTTAAATCTATGTTGAATTGGTTTATAAACATGTTTTGTAGCCTTATTCTTCCCCTTGCTGCCTACCATCTGTTTGCTGAAAGAAGAGATGTTTTGATTTGAACTATGAGAAATTGAAAATATTGAAATTTTTTTCAGTCCTAAGAAGTCTGGCTTTTCTCCCGGTGCTGTCAACCTTGCAATGGCAACCACAGACACAGGACCTGCAAAGTCTACAGCAGAATTTTTGCTTGGGTCACCTGTAAAAAATCAAGACTTCCAGGTGTGTATAAAGGGTTAGACAGTGGTTAACTCATAATCTAGAGACAATGCTTTTACAGTTGTTGATAACTTTTCTTTTAAAAGTTTGAAAACAATATCTTCAACATTTTTTTTTTTATTGTTTCATCATTATATAGTTATTTATAGAATCATTCTTTCTATGCAATGAAAACAGCTGTGCTGGTCTACCACTGGGCTAAGCACTCCTTCTGATATGCGCATGCAAAGAAGTGCAGCTGTTTTAGGACTGATAATTACTTTGAAAATACCATAATGTACATAAAAAGGTATATTGTGTTGCGATCAAAATAAAGTAATAAAGAGGGAAATTTAAAAAATGTAAAGCTGTTCCGTTTTTTTTATTATGTTTAACAATAGATTTGCTGTCATTCTAATGCTGATTTATACCCTAGAAGTCAGCAGCAATATATGGGTGAAAGATTATCTCAATGCTTGAAGTTTTAAAAAAAAAGTAAATGAGTTGTTATCAGTTCAACTTGAGAATATTGTCATGTGTATGATATTTTGTGTGTCCAGTTGTATAGATTGATGAACGGATTGAGTCCAGGTACCAGCATGTCGTCAGACAATGGACAGGATATGATGATGCTTAGTGAGGCAGAGGATCCATTACATGACAACTCACTCCTGCAGGAACTCTTTTACCAGCACCCTGTAAGTCTTGACACCTGTTTACTGTAAAAACCTTTTTTTGCAAATCTATTGAGTTTTTATAATATTCTTAATTTGACAGCTAGTCTAAAAGTGCGCTTTCAAATTTCTTCACAATCATCTATAAGTACATTGTAGTATTTTTTCTTGCTGCACGCAACATTGCAAAGTTGAAGAGACCTGCGGATCCCTTAAAGCTTTAGACTATTACAGTTTTTTGTTTGTTTGATAAGCAAATTACATTCTTTTCATTTTTTTCTTCTTCTCAGCTTATCTTTTTACTTGATATTATAGTCTCTGTATTATAGTATCTTAAAATTTGATTTGGTCTTTTCAGAAATGTGTCATTAATTATCTGATTTTAAAAGAGATAAACTGTCAGAGATATCTAATGGAATGCTAAAACTTCCTTTACGTAACAATATCTGCTTAAAGGCCTGAGGTAACTTGTACAAAGAATTTTGAAAAGACTAGGCAGAGGGCTTGGGTCTTATCATTGGGAGTACCCTTCTCTAATATTTGTTTCTTAATTGTATGATGGGGGTGTAATGACTGAGTGGTTCAGAAATCAGACTGGGAATCTTTTTGTCTGAAAATTTAGTGCTATCCACTGACAAAGGACCATTTTGACATGCTTAAAAATGTATGAAAAGTGGCTATTGTGTGGTACATGATGACTCTGCATACAACATATGTGAAATATATTTCATTATCAGCGCACGCATACACCCTCAGATCCTCCTTGGTAGGCAGGATCTAGCAGGTAGGCCCTGTGTGTGAATTGCACATGATGAAGATCCTTTGGTCGTAGGAATCAAAGGAAGAGTAGCAGACAAGGGGGCATCTGGGCTACCTTCAATTGCAAGAAATGTCTAGTTTGTCAGCCAGCTTTTGGTTTTTTCAACCATGACACAGTCCTAAACCTAAGTGTAAATTTACATTTGAAAATGTGAACCCTTGACATGGTTTTGTTTTGGTATTTGAGTATATTAAGTTCAGAATAAATTATCAATGACACTAAACATTATTGTGTTGTATGTGTACTTTTCTGTCTTCTTCACAGGATATGGATGGTATTGGATTGAGTGATATAAGTGGCCTTGACCCTAACGCCTTTGTTCCCCGCCAGGCCTCATATTCATCTCATCTGCCTGTAGCAAATGGAGGATTTGATCCTCTTTCAGAACCAGGGAACCAGGTAAACAAAAGTTATAAACTTATAATAAATGGGGCTTGGCAGTATTTTACAGGCATTATTAGACTTTTGGAAAATACATGAAAAGGAATAAGAATAAAAGAGGGAAGCTGAATTCTAAAAATGATGTAACAAAAAAGACAAGTTGTGTATTGAAAATCATTTTTTGTTCTTCTCTTTTATTTGAGACAAATGTTATCAAAATCAGTTTCTATATGGCAGAGTTATGGAATTTTAGTACACTTACCATCAAAGAGGACTTTTCAAGAAACAGTTTTCAGATTTGTACGCAGCTAATAAAAAGCCCTCTAAAATGTTAATATAGACTTTTTTATGCTATTTTTGTGATTTGGAACAGAAGATTTGACATTGATCTGTTAGATTATAAAAAATTTGTATGAAAAAAATTGCCTATTTCTCAAAACAACAAATAGTATTTATTGTACAGTTTTTTTTACAGTCTTGCTTTACATTTATCATTCAGTAAAATACAATGGCTCATTATGATAACATTTTTAATTTATTGACACAATTTCTGTTATATATAAGTTCTTATGTTTTCCTGTTCTAATTGCTTTTAAGTATACTTGAAGAAATAAAAATCTAGAAATATAAAGTTGGCTGTCAAGAAAGTTTTTGCATTATTTGTTTCCTACCTCAATCAATTTCTTTTTCAACCAGCGTCCTCCATCAAGAACAGGATCTTTCTCAAGTTTAAATCATCTTGATCAGGACCAGGATGTAGTAGAAGAGAAAAAGAAGGTCAAAAGAAAGTCCAGATCAAGATCAGGATCCCGGTCACGCTCTCAATCTCGTGACAACTCACAGACCAGATCACGCTCCAACACGCCTAGCAGGCGCACTACAAAAACAACGAAACCAGATAACAAAGAAAATATAGAGGCTGAAAAGTCCAAAGATAGTAAAGCTTCAAAGCCAAGGAGAAAAGTGAGGTCAAGATCAACCTCAAGGTCTCGCTCTAGGTCAAGGTCAGCAAAGAGAAAAGTCAGTGTGGATGAAGGTAGTGACAGTGATCAGATGAGTACAGGGCGTTCAGAGATGTCGAGAGTTTCATTTGATCCTATACCTTCAGATATGAACTCCTCAAAACCAGGTAATTGACTTCTTATATTGGCCATATCTTGTTTGTATTCAACTTTGTGTTTAGTGTTATGATTTCAGAAAGCTTTAATTTATTATCTCATTTATGAAATATTTTGTTGTTCAACCTGATTGGCACATTTGTTTTTAGTTTGCATGCAGAATGCACCACTGTAGTGTACGCAAAGTGCTTTCTTTTGTACCAATCTTGTTGTATTAAATGCTCGCTCCTGTTAGTAAAGTTAGTTTTTTTTATACAAAGAGAATGTGACATTCAGATACGATAATTGTGCCAAGCTTGGATCAATGCGAGAGGTGAACAGCCGATACTGACTTTTTGTGGGGTTTTTTCTCAGTCAATAAATGTAACATTTGATTCTTAATACTTTGAAGTTAGTTTGTACAACTTAGCGTAATGATCAGTTTGAAAACTATAACACTTCAAAGTAGTGTAAAGTTTCTCTTGTCATTCAGTGTATGGTTTTGACCTTTTTTAAAGATGTTGCCATGAGATGAACTAGATGTTTGTTATGAGAAACAATTACACTATTTCTTAATTGATAGGGTGTTAAACATCCTTGATCTGAACTATTTAGCATCTGAAACGTTTGCAATAACTGATTCTGACAGAAAAATATTGTTTGGGCCAATCACTTACATTTTAGGTCAAAATTAGTGCTGAGGAGGGGGGGTGGAGTTTATTGAGTTTAGTGCCTCATAGCTTACTTAACATTTTACTTACTATGAGAACTCTTCTCATCATGCAGAGGGTCTCAGTGTTGAACGGCTGACCTTATTAGGGCGTGTCCATGTGGCTAGAGTTAACATTGATCTCCTGGAAATGTTGAAGCCTGATTGCCTGGATAACTCTGACTCCAAACTGTCTGTCAGCAAACTACGAGGTGGTAGACCGCCGAGGCCCTTGAAGTCCAAGAAACCATGGTGAGAGTCGAATAATTTTGGTGCTTTGTTTATTGTGTTTTTTTTAATAATCCAACATAAACTTCAATCTGTCATTTTGGAAAAGTTTGACAGCAGGTGTTGTAATTTTTGTTCCTTGGAAAGCTGAACTGGTATATATAAAGCTCACTATGAACATTTACTCTTAACTTTTGAAGAGAATAAGGTTTGTTTGGTCAAGATATATTTTTACAATGTTACATTGAATTGCAAAGATTGTGGTACTCTTAAAGAGATACATATTATGTTATGTAAATAGTAAAGATTCATATGCTTTATTTTGTCAAGTTTAGTAGTATGGGTTTCAAATGTAGAATTCAGGAATAAATATGTATATGAGTTTTAAAAAATAGAAATTGGAAGTTTTTAGTATATTTTAATGTAAAACAACTTGTACAAATGTCATTTTTAAATTTAATTAGAATTGTAATAATTCATTTTTGTATTATGTAGTCGTTTTTGCAGATAAAATAAGTAATTTTATTTCTTTTCAGTACATACTTTGTAGAGTACCAGTTCCCAGTTGTGTCTATGTCTAAAGACAAATATACACCAAACGCCATGTCCACTGAGGTAACAAGGGTGGCATCAAAGAATGTCAAAAATGGAAGTGAGTATATTTTATACAATATCTTAACAATTTTTGAAAAATAAATGGGGTAAATAGCAATATAAGATAAGTGCAACATTAGATATTGATTGGTAATCACTGCCAGTACTATACTTTTATTTCCCTGGCACTTCTCTATTTAATCTGATTGGTGATGTGAATTCTATTAGCACCTTCTTGTTGCAAAGGAAATAAACTAGAAACATTTAACATTTAAAAGTACTTGCTTTAAAATTCTTCTTTAAGTTCAATACACAGCTTGTCATTTTAACATTTCATTTTCTGTTGTACAAGAATGAACTACCACTTTATCATTCTGGTACTAAGAATATCTTTTAAATCATATTGATGTGTTGACATATTGATAACATTGCTCACACTATTTAATCTATGATTATATTTCCCTTCGACAGATGTGATGTTCAATCATCGTACTGTCTTCCCTATCATGTTTGATGGAACTGTGGTGGAAAAATGGTGGAAGGCAGCTCTTGTCTTTAGGGTCTTTTGTAGGGAAGCAGGTCAAAACTCTGTAAGCTGCTTTAACTTCTGGTTTTAATTCAGCTTTGATAATTAATAAGAATTTTTTTTCTTACATTTACCTCTTAAATTTTCTTTGTGTTTGTTCTCATAGTCAATTAAGGAAGAGTAGAATAAATCAAAGAAAATTATGACAAAATTTTTATATTATAGATCTTACTTGATGCTTGCTTTGAGAAATGAATTATTGTAGTGGATTGCTTAGTTGTCGCCATGAGATGTGCGTATCTGAATTGAAACATAGTGTTGATGATTCACTCTGTAATTAATACTGTCTGTCAACATCTATATTGTAGTTATTTCAACGTTATTTGTGTTTATCTGGACCACAAAATTATTTCCAGTATACATCTATTGAAGTAAAAAAGACTTCTTGTATTATAGTCTTCTGTTTTTGATTACACAACATCATTTCAAATGTTATAGCTCATCTTCTTGTTCTTTTCAGCCAACTTTGGTCGGCAGTGGTGGAATGTCCCTTAAGTCTATACTGAGGTCAGAGAATTTGTGTATCCAAAGACAAATTGAGATTCCTGATACAAGCAAGAATGGTCTCCTCAACTCATCACGCTCAACGTCTTTCAACAGCTCTATGACTGGAAGAACAAACTCACATCTCTATGGCCACCTCAAGGTACTTGACAGAATTAACCTTTTTGGACAGATAATCATTTTTTATAGATTATCTTTCTTATGATACATTTGTAGGCCATAATTTTTCTAACTCACCGATAATATTGTTACTAAAACATGTTTATGCTCCTGGAAATAAAGCTGATACCCCTGGGACTAAAGATACCCTTGGAATACAATTTGGGGAATAATTTTACTCAATGTTGTTAACTTTTTGTATGATGGATAAAGCATGTCCCTCATTTTTCTTGCCCAGGTTTCAGTGGAACTAGGTTCAGACCACAGAGAATTTGCAACTGTGATGGCTCGCACTAAACTTGCAGAGATGAGTGGTAATATCAAGGTGGTTCCTATCGGGCAACCTAATCCAGACCAGATGCGACTGGTAGAGCAACTTAACCAAAACAGAGACCAGCCAGTGGTCAAGTCTCAAGTCAAGAAAATAGGTGAGATACAGGGTGATTATAAAAGTAAATGATTTCAAACAAAATAACAGAGAAATTTGAGAAAAACAGTTGAAACTTTGACATTATCTGCATTAAGATAGGATAATTTGTTAAACATAAAAATGCACATTTGTCAACAAAATTTAAAATATATTCAGCTGCAAAACTAGAGTATAAGAAAATGTTACTGTTTAATGATCTGTGGATAAAGAATGTAGAGGTTGAATTTTAAAGCAACTCCCCTTTTCAGATCTTCCATCAAGCAATTTAACTGGAGTGGCTGGTCTACCGCCGCAGTCACCAAGGAGGAAAGGTGCTGAGCCCAGAACAATCTCAGCACAAGAAGAAGGAGGAGATGAGATTTCCTGTTTGAAGGAGCAGCTCAAACACACATTAGCAGCTTTGGGTTCTCAAGGGGACAGCAGAGATGTGCGGTCTCATTTGAATCAAGGTTCCACTGTAATGGAGAAAAACTCACAGGAGGTGATTATTTTTGTTAAATAAAATTTTAGTGTAATCAAGTTTGTCTTGTTCTTCTCTTTCTTTTTTTCTTATTCTGTCCTTATCTTCACGCTTCCTACCCTTTTGTTATTTCTTTCCATCTCTAAGATCACTGTTACAGTCTTTAGTTGCCTTTGCCTTGCTTTTAAGTCAATTTTATAAATCTCTTCGAACATACTGTAAACATAGAAATTGTGTCTGCGAAAATGATTTTTGTGAGCAAAAATATTCAATATGCTCAAAAAAAGATAACGGGTAATAATTAAGAAAACTATACTGTAAATGACCAGTAACAGAAGACCATGATTAAAAAGATGTGGATGTTATCATCATCAATTTATAGAACCTATTTCCATGGCAAGTCACAGGTTCGAATAGACTATGCAACTGTCTCGATCTTGGACAAGGTCTTGACAAATCCCTTTGATCTGCAGATCCTCAGTGATAAGCATGGGGGTAGACCTCATGTAGAAAGAGATTTATTTAAAAAAGTTTTGACCTGTATGGTGTTGAGTTTGTAGATAATTTCTCAGAGAATGTATTTACCTTTTTATTGTATTTGTTTGGTTTTGCAACTCTGAAAGTATGGACATTTTTAATCTTCTCTAAAGTAGATCATATAAAGACAATTTTGCCTTATACCTTATTGTATTTAATTTAAGAATCTGCATATTAACCAATATTATCGATTACCAAATCATTAGGTACATTTTCTTCCTTTTTCCTCACAATAGCCCACAACTTTGCACACAATGCTGTACATACAAGAAGGTAGGGGCATGTCAGTAACAGGCATACCCCCTCTACACATGGCCAGCAAAAATCCAGGTATTCTCCAACAACAGGTTGGCAGAAATGATGGTAAGTACACATATGAAGCTTAAAAAAAGTTAATTCAACTATAGCATGCCTTTCATCTTACACTACACTTGAAGGCAACATTTTGCTGATTTTTGGAACTGTAGAAATCCCTTTCTTTTAATGATAATTATTTTTGGTTTAAGGTTGTATATGTAAGGAAAAAACTTGTCTGTCAGCTTCTGCATACAACTACAAAATTATGAAACATATTTTCTGTTGTTTTATTATTATGATTTCTTTGCTCTTTCTCATCATATTATCTAAAGTTTGATTGTGATATTTGAAATTTTTGTAAATACTCACTTTGTTTGCAAGGATAATGGGAACAGTTTATATTTTAGGAAAATTAATAATCTTCATAATCATAATGATTAGGAATGTCTGGGATTTTTTTTAAGTATGTATCTCCTGAGATTTTTATTGTTATAGTGTTAATAAAAGTGTGAAAATCTCCTTTATTACCATTTAGTTGACAAATATTCTTACTTATGCATCCATAGGACGAGATGGTGTGACCAGAAACTCATATCTTGTATGTCGCATGTTTTGGTGCAATGATGCTGTCCACTCTAATGTATGCTGGGGAACTCTGGATCCAGAATTTAACTTTCTACAGGTTAGAGGCAGCTGGATTTGTATCTTAGTTGTGTTCTTTGTTTATGAACTAGCCTAGCTGATTTGTCGGGCATTGACCAGGATTACACCGCATCGGACTAATTTTAACACTGTCATTAATTTTATCACAAACTATTTTTAATCATGTAATTACTCTAGCCATCAAGTGAGAAATATTTTCCCTTATGTATCATTTATCATAAGTCATGGCTGC
Organism: Clione limacina; assembly: GCA_032362205.1. Classification (NCBI taxonomy): domain Eukaryota; kingdom Metazoa; phylum Mollusca; class Gastropoda; order Pteropoda; family Clionidae; genus Clione; species Clione limacina. Next base: position 12,339 of record JAUUEB010361763.1, read on the forward strand.
CACTTCTCCGGTAGGTACCGGATTTCCGGATTCAAAATATGCTCAAAAAAGGATTTCCGGATTCAAAA
>JAUUEB010361874.1:0-12405 GCA_032362205.1 Clione limacina
TGCTTTGATAGCTTCCAGCATTTTCTTTTCTCTTTTATGGCCTCTTCCACAGATTCATCCCACCACCAGGTCACCTTACGTGGCATGCGGCTCTTGGTCTTCCCACATGAGCCTTCAGCAGCTGTTTATATTGCATTTCTTACATCACAAGCTCTCAGCGCTTAATAATTTGTTATTAACCCAACAATCCCAAAGGAACACCAGTACATCCCAGCTTCTTGGTCAAGGGACATTACCTGATTTGTCGCTTTGCTTAGCAACCCATGGGTGTCAGACCTCAGGATAAATTCTGGAATCAGGATAAGAACTGCCTATTAAATCAATAATAACTGATGTATTCCTGATTAAATTCAGGATAAGATTGCTCTGGATTGGGTGGATTTTTCATGTTCCCTGATAAGAATGAAAAATGGCTGACACCCATGTAGCAACCTTACAATGACATTCACAGACTATAGTTAAGTACCAAATTAGCACCTGGGTGGAGAGAGACATTTTTTCCCCCTTGGAAATAAATGCAAGACAAGACCACATGCCGCTGGCCACAATCTGATGTCTATTTTCTTTAATGAAGTTATGAATTTCCTTATAAGATAGACCTGGAAGCTCATTTGCACACTGTTAAGCAAGTGTTTTCTTGTGTCAAGTAAAGTAAAAGCTTTCAATAAGAAACACATCTTAATAATTAGTTTTTTAGGTATGTTTTATGCAGATACTCAATTAAGAGTGGTGGAAGAAATATCTTTAAATTCATACATATTGTCTTACTCACTCTTTAGCCCCAAGAGCAGCAGCTCCCTATCTGGCTTTAGGCAGCATCCATGAAGAGAAAGGAGACATGAAACAAGCTTTAAAGGTGAATCTTTTAGCACACTTATTGTTAACTGTTAGCTTATCTCTGTATAAACTGGAGATGGAACCAGCAAAACAGTAATCATATTATGGGTGAACCACCAAGGTTTAAACTGCCAATATTATAAGGTTTATTCACCTCAGTGTCCATTGAACTCTCAAGAATCATTTCAATAATTATATTATGTCTTCATGTCTATCTGAGACATAGTGTCTCTTCATGTGGGTGTTTTAAAAGTTTAAGTTCTTAAGCATCAATGATGCACTCTTCGATTTAATCGGTTCAACTGGAACTATAATATCTTCCTATTCTCAAATCAATCATGTGAACACCAGCATGCATGTGAATGAAGTGAAACTTTCTCACATGCATCCAAAATAAAAATACTAATGGCAGTTGAAATGGAAGATAGAATATTTCAGGGGTGGGGGAAGTGGTTATGACAACACACTGAAAATGCTTTGGTCTTAGAAGTCTCTGGATTGATTCCTGTTATGCAAACAATTTTTAATACTGCATGGCGTGGTGAAGGTTTTAGTTATCACATGTGTGTGATAAGTTTTATTATCAGTGCATGCATGCACCCACCACAATGTCCTCCTGGGTAAACATGATATTGAACTTAGTTCTGATCAAGATGGACAATAACATGTATGTCTCATGTGCTAGTTGGGCACATTCAAGATCCTTTGGTGGCTGGAAATCATTTGAAAAAAGATAACTGACTGTCACTCTAACAGAATATAAGATTAACTTTTAAAGACAGATCACAAATGTCTCTTGATGAAGGGAAGCACTAAAATGTTAATAGAAAACATGAGTGTTTTTAGCAGAATGCTAATGCAAAATCTGTCTACTTACCAAAGTTAGCTTAATTTGTAACAAACAAACAAATTATTTCTTTGTTTATTTCCTTTTTTCAATATTCATTTTTAAGATTATTATTATGCTGATTAAAAAAGAAATGTTCTTCCTTCTTTCATATCTAGTTGATGAGAAGTATCATCATGTTGACAATCCCAGACTATATGAAATATTTTAATGGGCTGAATTAAACCCACAATTGCATTTTGCATGACTCACATGTAAACCTTGTTTTTTTCTTGTCCTCAGTTTTTCTTGGTGGCTGCCAATTTACAAAAACCACAGCCAAAGGAATGGTTTGAACTGATTGACATGTGTATGAAACTGAATGACCCCAAACTGGCACAGACATGCTTCATCAGAGGTAAGATTGAGAGCACCCTTTAAAAAAATAAAATGCTCTTTGATTAGTTAACAGTCACTTTCAGTATGAGCACCAAAATGCATGGGTCTAACCATATATTTAGATCAACAAAATTGGGTATGATTTATTAGAAGGGAAGCAACTTACATCAATCTACAGTCAGGACTTATGTGGATATTTGACAGGAATGACTGGGATTCTTATTCTTCTATACTTGGCAACACAACTAGCGCACTGCTTTTCTATTTTGGCCATTGAAATTTCTTGTTTTTATAACAATGGACTTCCAAGTGTGTAAGTTTACAATTTTGGGGTTAATATTTAGGCAAACAATGATGAAATATAGGTACAAAATCATGCAAAATAGAATGTAAAAATGCGTCCACTTTGAAAGAAGGTATAAATTGTATTTTTTATACTTTCGTTCATATTTTTCCTTATAATTTCTTAAGAAATTACCATCAAATGAAAATTTGCAATTCCGTCTCCATGCAAAGGAGTATAGTAACTTTCATTGTTTACAGTATGTTGATTATGTCTAGCGTTATTCACTGTGTTTTTACTTTAAGCAAACATCAAATGTTATGACAATTTCACATATCAATCAAAGCCATCATAGTTGCTTACTTAAACTTACTGAAACTTGACACCCAGCTGGTTAAGAAACCCACAGGTTTGACTGGTATCACTGCTCATCAGTCTAGTGTATCTATGTTTACTATCGCAACACCATGAAAAATGACCTGGGGGTTGGCATATTTGAACTTAGTTTGCAGAGAGTGACAGGACCTCAGAACATTGATTTAGATTGCAGTAAATAAAATTGTTGAATTATTGGATAATGCTGTATCAGAAGAGGTGCCAATTACAGATGAAGAGATTATCAATGCTGCTACAAAAGCTGAAGTCAGAGATGAATCAAATGATGATGTTGAGGCAGAAGATGATGAGACCCAGACATCCAAACAACTAGATTAAGATAAATAAGAAAACTCCTGTTCAGATTGTGATGACGTTTCTTTAAGTTAAAGATATTATCCTCTGTCCTCAGCCCTCAAGAATTCTTATACAAAAGAAGGGAAGTATGAGGTGCATATGCATAAAAGTCTGTGGTACCAGAAGCAGAATGAACCAATGAAAGCTCTACAGTGTCAGGAGTTAGCCTTGGCCCATATGAACAAGACTACAGAGCCAGAGAAGTTGTTAAAGCAGGGCAGAACTCTGGCCCAAGTAAATAACTTTAGAATGTTCATTTTAAAAAGCAATGTCATAGAGAAGTTGTTGAAGCAGGCTAGAACTGTGGCCAAAATAGTTATCATTAAAATGTTCATTTTAAAAAGCAATGTCATAGAGAAGTTATTGAAGCAGGCTAGAACTGTGGCCAAGGTAGTTATCTTTACAATGTTCATTTTAAAAAGCAATATAACAGAGATGTTGCTAAAGCAGGCTAGAACTATGGCCAATGTAGTTATCTTTACAATGTTCATTTTAAAAAGCAATGTCATAGACAAGTTATTGAAGCAGGCTAGAACTATGGCCAAGGTAGTTATCTTTACAATGTTCATTTTAAAAAGCAATGTCATAGAGAAGTTGTTGAAGTAGGCTAGAACTATGGCCAAGGTATGTATCTTTATAATTCTTATTTAAAGAAGCACTGTGACTACACTCGACACAGACCCATAAGTACTGTGCCCGTCTTTGCATACTTGCAGCATGTCTTTGGAATTATTGTGTAGATGATCATACAATTTCGTTTCTGGGCCTTATTCTTTATTTTGTCAATCTGGTTAATCTCACTCATTCACTCTTTAGGCCAGCTTCAGCCATACCCTAAATCAATGTTTTCATCCCCTCAGCTCCACAGTTTCCTCTTCTCCTATTAAACTCATTTTCATTAATGCATCAAATGCCTTCTCAGTTTCCCCTCAAGCAGGTTATGTCCCCAGCTGCTGTTTTTTAATAGCCTGTCACAGCTTCTGTTTATGCTTGACAAGTTTCCCTTTGGGATATGGTTTGAAATTGGAATGATTGCCTTCCTAGGAAAAACTTATATACTTTTGTTAATTTTTAGCAAAGTGTTAGTTAGACATTATATAAGTTTTTAGCTTGATGTGAAGATTGCAAAAATTGGCAATACAATTTAAGGTAAACATTAGTTTATTAGCTAGGACAATGCTTTTGTTTTTGCTTACTGCAAGAAAAACAACTTTATACTCCTATAGATATCAAAATGATTACAAACACATTTTTTAGAGTGGCTGTGATTTGTGTCCCTTGCAAAAGCTATTTTTCAAAAAAAAAATGTTAAGCAGTGCTTCTTTTATTTGCATCCTCTCACATTTGACATTCAATATAAGTTTGTGATCTATACCTAAATCTGTAACTGTCACATTTTTGTTATATTTTCAGGAATACATGAAGCTGAAACATGTGTCAGGGGCTATTGATACGTTGACATTCATACATAAAGAACTACCATTGTCTATTGATGCTGAAGGTAAAAGGAGACTAAACTCTTCTTCATGAGATATAACATACTGTTCTTTAAAGTCTCACCAATATTTATTGTGAATGCTAACTAGGGCACTTAGTTAAAAACTTACTTTTACTAGCATTAATCAATCCACTGTTGACATATTACTTTCAACATAATTGAGTAAGTGAAGACTTGACAGTGGCAATATGATGCAAGGACAGTTAATTAATTTTGTTCTGATGCTAAATGTTTAGTCCAGCGAAAAAAAAAAGGATTAGATGCAGTTGATTTTTTTTTACCTAAATTAAATGTGTCGAGATCCAACATTTTCAAGGTTAAAATGTAAGTCATTGACTAAGGCAGTTATTTTTTTTTAAATCTACACTTGTAATGTTTCACAGCACTTTTAACTTCAAGAGGTCATTTAAGCTCCAAATTTATGACAAGTATGATCGGGATACAGTTTATGAGGTTATATAGGCAGTTGTGCCCTTGATATTTTTGCAAACAGACCTAAATAACAAGTTAGATGTTAATTAGTTCGTGTATTTCTTCTATTTGCTTACTTCAGTCTTTTTATGTTCAAACGCAGGCCATGGGCAAAAGTAAACTGTTATGTTGTATATGGCTTTCTTGGGCCTGTATTGTAGTATACTTATCTGATGCCATTGCAATATATATAGCGCTTAAATGACCTCTTTGAGTCAATAGCGCTGTAAAACACGCCAAGTGACTGAAACTGTGAAAATGGAGAACACACCACAGGGCAACAAGAATCAACAACTGATGTGAGTTCAATCACACCAGGCTACATGGAATAGTACTCAAGGTGCAGTGGCCTCATCCTGCCAAAAATCAACTGGAACGGCAGTCTGAAGCAGCCTAGGAAGGCAAAAGTAGCTCACTTATTAGTTCGTTCTCTATGGTACTTACAATGAATCTTTAATCATGAAAATACACAGGCTAAGAACTTCATAAGTTACTCTTATGTCACTATAAGTCATAGTGCAACAAGAAATGCTATCTGAAATTAACAAAAGAAGACTCAGATATGTTGGCTATGCAACAGAAATGCCTGACCCAAAGTGATGCCAAAAGTTCTGCAAGGACAAGAAAAGATGAAGAGGAACAAGGATGCCCACCAATATCCTACATCAAGAGATTGTGCAGAAGAGCAGAATCCAAGATAGATGGTGGACTGTGTTGTGGTAACAAGTGTAGCTCCCATCGATGGTTGCAGCAACAATAGAGACAGGTGATAGGTAATATGTGTGTTGAATGTTTAACCTCTCCAAGCAATTAACTTGTTTTGTGTTCTGTTCATATTTTAGACATTCATCTTCTGGTTGAACTTTTGATGTCCCAACAATCCTATGACAAAAGCCTTGAGGTAAGTTATCCGACATTTCCCTCATTTCCTCATTTCGGTCATTTTTAGATCAATGTACAGATTTCAAATAGTTAGGCTCTTGTAAGAAAAACAATGGCTCATGTACCAAGACATTTTCATATTGGAAAAACAGGATTTAAACCTTATGTGGATGGTAATAGGTTATAATACGCAAAGACTACTGAAATAAATTTGCATGGCATTTGACTATAACAATTTAAATGGTGTGATTTTTTCAGAGGAACATTCTTTTATTGCTATTTATCTGTGAGACTTAAGCTAAAATATACAATCATTGACTTATGTTTTAGCCTTTGTAACATATTGGCATGCATGAATAATATTGTTCGTCTGATCTACTAGATACTGGTGCAGCACTGTGGGGTCAAGATCGAATTTGCCAACACATCACATGCCCCAGAGGACATTGTGTCTGCTCTGGCTGACCTCTCCTCAAATCCCATAGAAAGGTATTAATACACCTTATTGTTATTAAATGTAAATTGAAATTTTTTAATCCAATCAGAGTTACTTCTTTTGCATCAAGTAGCTATCTTTAGTGTTCACTAAGATTAAATTAAAGAAGTGACAGAAATGAACAAGTCTTGTACCAGCGAAAGTTACACATGTATCAGAACGTACTCTCAAAATCTGTCATGAACACAAACAAAAAACCTCACTCTAGACAAGGGAATGTTTTAACAAAGAACTCCCATTCATGTGAAATACTTTCTTAAGCTATTTGACAATGTCAAATTGACATATCCTATCCTATGACCCCAAATTACAAAGAACTCCCATTCATGAGAAATACTTCTTTAACTATTCAAAGGGAATATTTGACATATTCTATCCTATGACCCCAAATTACAAAGAACTCCCATTCATGAGAAATACTTCTTTAACTAACTATTCAAAGGGAATATTTGACATATCCTATACTAAGGCCTCAAATGTGCTTTTCAGTCCTGCTGTGATGCACCTATTCACATTCTGATTGTTGCTGTTATGCACCAATGGTCTAGTATATCCGTCTTCTGCATTGGTTTTTAATTAGAGGCTTCCTTCATGTAGCCCTTCTCATTAGAGTCGGAAGTTAATTTTATTAATCAATTGAAATTTGGGGTAAGTCGACTGTTTTTAGCAGTCCATTCTCGCTATTTAAATGGCGAAAAGATGTCAGATTCATTTGCAGCTCTGTGGTCATAGGTTACAAAATGATGACAGACAAATGCTGCAGAAGCTGGCGGCAGGGTGGGGATATATACAAAGTCCCATTTAGTGCATGTTTAATGAAAGGACTTAACCCAACAATGGTTTTGGCAAGGTATCTAGTTACCAAAGTTCTTTCCCTAATTTTAGTCATAATTAAGTAGACTAAAAAGTGAATAATAATCTACTTAAAAAAATCTTTAACTTTAATCAAAGCATCTCTTATTCTCATAGATGAGAATATCTGTAGGGCAGGGGAGTTTTTAGAATTTGTTTCCTCCTAAAACCCTAGATGAACTGCTTCCCCAGCTATAGAGCTCCATCATACTGAATTTAAGGTCTATGTTTTTTTTCACCTGAAGGAACTGCATGCCAATTATATTTAGCTTTGTCTGTCCAGTTGATGGGAGCTATATCCAGGTCATTGTTTTATAACATTGTTCTCCACTATGACAGGTTGGTTGCCTGACTTTTCACTGATATCTATGGCGGTTAATATAAGCCAGTTTGCACTATCCAAGAATTTTCATTCTTGTTTTTAATTGCGGTATTGACTTTTGTAAGTGACTATCATAATGAATTAATTGCCATATAATGTATTAAAAAATGCCACTTCACCAGGAGTCATTATTAAAGAATGTGGGGGGATGTGCTTGTCAGTAATCTGAGATGAAAATGTAAACTAACCAAAACAGAATGAGAGGCTTGAATGGTTGCTGTTGAAATCATAAACAAAGATAAGTTTCGAATTTTTTACTTGAATGATATTTCACCTGGACAAAAAAGTGAAGTAAGTTTGTGTCATATGATTTATTTTTTCTCTTCTTTTCTTCAGGGTCGATGTCCCAGCCATATTGCCAATTGATCTCAAGTCTAAGCTAGTGCAAAGTGTTGTCCTCCTTAAAACTTTACCAGATTTAAATCCATTAAAGGTGAACTTCATTCTCTTTATTCATAGCACAGGGTGATTTTTTTTTGAGCAAAACCTTTGGAAATGTTTAATACCTTTTGCAAGAAATTGTCATTTCTGGTTTGCTAATAAAGTGCGTTTTAGAGGCATCTTAAAGATTTTGGCTATAGTTTTTTAATTATATGATATACATGTACTTACCTATTAACCACATCTAACCTTTCTCATTGGATCTAAGAAACCAGTAGATAGACTTAGCTCAGATTCAAGTGTTCTTTAAGAGTATGAACAGAATGAGTTGTTATCTCACAATTTTGTTTTCATATTATTTGTTACATTGCAAAACTTTACATTATAAACTTGTATTAGAAATGAAGTAGGCACCATACAAATAATAACAGTGACTTGTATCCAGAAGTAATTATAGAAGTATACAATTAATCAAAAATCTTAGAATGAACTTATTTACACCGAAAGCTTATCTGCATATCCTGCTATGTCTACAAACAACATTCCAAAGTCTTGTGTCCATTAAATCAAAACTTAAATTTTGATCTTGTTGCATACATTAAGATAAAGAAATGAACAGAAAGACTTAAGAATCTTATTATGCTGATACATTTCTTTGGATGTAACTAAAAATAATAGCCATCACAATAAAGATTTAATTTCTGTTGCATCCCTTTTTATCCACCATACAGTAGTTCGGCGTACTATCTGGCCTGATATTTCCCATCTGGTTTGAATATCTGTTCTTCTGTGGACATTTATTTTTCTTAAAAAATAAAAATGACCTTTGTTAGCCCTGTCTGATAGCCAAAACAGTTATTATACAAAATTTTTCAACCAAAGTCTTATTAGAAAACCTGCAAAATCCTGTATTGATTGAATCGGAGATGACCAATTTCTTCAGTATTATGCTATCTCCACACTTGCACGCCACATGACCTTGAAGCCACTGCAAACATGTTAACCACACATGTTCCCTTCTTGAGCTCATGGTGTTGGTTATCTTTACCTGTTAACTGTCTCCATGGCCGAGATCGTCCGTTGGAGCCCCGCTTCTTGCCACAATTGATCGCCATCTGTTTCGTTCTCTGCTTCGATGAATCATCTCATTAAGTGGAAGGCCGGTTGCTTTCTTTGCATTCTCTATCAAGGATGTGGGAGGTCTCCCTTTCCTTCTTTTTGACTCCAACTCGCCCTGAAGTACTGTTGACAGCAAGTTTGTTTTGGCATTTCTGCTAGCATGCCCCATGTACTTGAGTCTTTTTTTGTTGACTTCATTTATTATCTGCCGTTGTACACCCGGTTCTTCTAGGACACTTTCGTTAGTTCTCCTGTCAGTCCATTTGACTCGCAGCAGTCTTCTATAGAACCACATTTCTGTGCCTGAATTTTGGTTTCATCTTCTTTTCGTAGTGCCCATGCTTCACTGCCGTACAAACGAACTGGCCAAACCAGGCATGTTGGTGTTGGTATGAAGTCTTAATCTCCTCTTTGGCAATTACATATTGCCTCCGGGTAAGCAAGTTTGCATGATGATTATATGCACAGTGGAATAAGATAAGTGTTTCACATAAATTCCTACATATTTTGCTCTCTCGTTATTATCCACATCCATACTTGCTACTGACCAAGCTGCAGAATAATAACCAGAGACTACTTTTTATTAACGTTGATGTTCTTTGTGCAGGAGGTGATACACAGTCTAAGCTCAGAGGATGTAGATGAATGTGGAGACGTTCAGTATGATATTGCAGAGACCATCGTGGAGTGTGGATATCATGAGGTTGCCAGGCCAATCCTACATAACCTGGTATCTTCACAGACTTACAGCAAGGTCAGTTGTCAATCCATCTCTTAACTAGGATGTTCTCAGAAAGTGGACATTGCAAGCATCAGAACAACCACCATAGAATTTGTTGAAGATAACTTAATAGATGAATTTTTGGAAAAAAAGATGAAAATTAAGGGCAGATAATAAAAGGCTTTCATAAAGTGAACAAATTTTAGTCGGCGTGGATATAGTCTGTGCACCATGAATGTCAGACAGAGCAGTGTTTATTTTTCCAATTCAAATCATTTCGTGCTAAGGTTTATTAAAGGCTAGTTTATAGATTTTTAGTTTTCTTTAAGCATTTGTTTCTCTGTTTTGTAGTTTTTATAAGCAAAAGTCATAAGCCAGTATGTATCAATTAAATGTTACTCATTATTTCTAGAATAGCAATTTTTGAAATATATTCTTTTGCAGACTTTTTAAGAAATAAGTAATAATTTGGGGGACAGGTGTTTCTGTAGGCATTTGAAGACTTATTAGTAAGAAAGTCATGAAGTAATCGTAGAATCTATCCAAATGAAATATTACCAGGACTTTGCACTTTATCTAAGCAATTCAACATTATAATAAAGAAATTGCCTTTTTCAAAGACAAAATGACCCTGATTCAAAGTTGTGTCATGATATACCCTTCCTAATCCAAAAGTTTACCACTTCTAAGCTACCAGCGTCACTTAGCTTCACAGTGACATGAAGTTTTACTCTAAATACAATATATTTCTAATGTTTCAATCTTAAAACACTATTGAATAAACTTTGATGTTGTTTCAGGCAGAAGTTTGGATGACATATGCTCATTGTCTGAATGCTTTAGGCAAAATCCAGGATGCAGCAGATGCCTACAGGAAAGTTATAGAACTAGCTCCCAACCATTATCCTGCCCGAGTCACACTCTCCTCTCTACAGCAGCAGATGGGACATAATGAGGCAGCTCTGGAACTATTAAGCCAAGGTTGCAAGCTGAATTTATTTTATATGTCAGTTTTGTTCAGTTTCTTTTTTAGACAGAATGTACAGCTGTACATTTCTATGTCTTTCTTTGTTTCTTTCTATTATGATATGTTTAAATGTGCTTAAATTACCTATTTGAGTCCATAGCGCTGTAAAATCTTACATAAACAAAAAATAATGTGTTTGGTCATTGCATCTTTGTTGATCTTAGTACTTAATTTTCATAAATTCTTGTTCAAAAGAAAATTATTTTCTTCATATTTACTGCTAATTAGAGTGATAAACTAAACCTGTTGTTGTGTCCCATGCTAGTATTAGCACGTTGGGTATCATGAGTAAGAGTCCTGATTGAACTAGACATACTGCATATTGTGGTCGGTTGCCATTGTTAGCTCCTCAATTATCCGCTTAGTCAAGTGGTGATGTCTGACACTTAACAATCCTGGTCAAGCCAAGAGTCAAAACTGAGGTCAAGTGGTGATGTCTGACACTTAACAATCCTTAACAAGCCAAGAGTAAAAACTGAGGTGTCCGTGTGGTATAATGTGTGCTCTTACCGACTGAGCTACCTACGCCATTACTAATGTATAATATGCTAAACATATAAACCTCAAAATTTTCCTCAAAGTGAATAAATTACCACAGTTAATAGTGTTTCTTAGTCACCCCCAGTTAATGGTACTCAAAGAAAAAAAGATGACATTTTGATGATGTGTAACTGATATGTTAATTTAAATGGATTTTATTTTGAAGATAACAGTTCTATGAAGCTTTTAGATCATTACTTTAACTTTATGTTAACTGTTCTATTTGTCCTGACCAACAGGCCCATCCGGGGAGGACCTGGCCACCTCTGACCAGCTTCTTTTGCTTCACAAGTGTCAACTGTTGTACTCCCAGGGCAGAGATGAAATGTTTATCAGTTCTGGACGTAGATTGCTGTCATACAACATGAGGGGAGAGTTCAGTCCAGACTTTATCAAAAGTAAGGAAAAGACCCATACTTGATGGAGTAATTTTTATTCAATTGAAGTACCTTTAACACCATTTAAATCCACTCATTTGTTTGTTTATTTAAAAGTTTTTGAGCGTACCACTCCTCATCAGAATGATCTTTCTTCCGTTCATTAGTCGTTTCATAATTCAGCTTTCTAAAGAAGGAAAAGACCTCCAAAACTAAACTTTCTCAGACCTGTCGGCTATTACTAATTTGGTTGTGAAATTACAATTTTCGGACCATATCTATGTTTGGAAAATAGTAGGTCTTCCTTTTACCATGATGTTTCCAGTGTGAACATTTTCCTATCTCAACCGATGTGAGAACATTTTATTTCCTGTTTTCCATTTTCAAATTGCTGAATGCTGTTACTGGTGACTGTTAGTTTGTGCTAAACAATTTATCAGGCTACCAAACATAGCTGTAGAAAGTGGTTAGCCTAGGTAGCCTCGCTACCTCTAATTGCAAAAAGCTAACTCACATTTTAATTCCAGATTTCACGCGCTTTTGTCGCAAATGGCAAAAATGCATGCCTCGCGTAAGTTTTAC
>JAUUEB010361985.1:0-20869 GCA_032362205.1 Clione limacina
TGACGTCATGTCGGATATTGGCCATCACGCTTGAAATCAATAATAATCCTATCAATCTTGGTCGTAATTTGTCTTTGCACGATTAAATTGTTGTTTTTATACTAATCTTTTAGTTATAAGAAACATTTTTAAAATACCTTTATTTTTATTGTTTTGCATCCGTTCTCCTGAGTTGAAATGTTTTACACTTATACTTTGCTTTTATGTAAATTTTTAGATGAATCTGTCTAAAAGTGAATAAGTTTTGAAAAAAGGGTAAATTGGGTATTGAGTTGCCCTAGATCACACTTTTTTCTTTCTCATTCCATGACATTTTGGCAAGAGAATAGAAACAATTGCACGTTTTTAGCAAGAACATAATCAACTAGGAGGTTGGAGGAGGCCAAGTATAATTTTTTGAAATGTGCCCACTACAACAGTCCCCCTCTTCTTGATATAAGAATAGAAATTCCGATCTGTAGAAAAAAAAACTTTGTATTTCTTTGTAAACCTAATTTCTGTTTCTTTTTTAGTGGTTCAATAGGAATCCATACAGTTGGGTAAACGAAAACCTGGTGGTCTTCAGGGTTCTAACAACTAGGTCATGTCTTTTTTGGACACCGTTGCTAGACAACATGACAATGTGAATGGGATCCAACATCCTTCATCACGGCATTGTTTACAAAATACTAATAATTCCACTCATTCGTTCACATCTGAAGAACATGATTGTCGCCACAAATGAATTATTTTCCTCGTGCCAGGGGGGGGGGGGAGTTCTATATTTTGTTGCAGTTTTGATACATTAGTGACTTTTGCTTGCATTAAACTTATCCAAGGGGGAAAATAGGGGTGGGAGGAGCGTGGCAACATCAAAAAGTTCACAACAAGAACAACAATAGTTAGAAAACAGTTTTGAAATTAACTACATTCATTGTTGTTATAGTTCACACTTAGGAGTTCCTATCATTTACAACAAACGACCTTGTTTGATGACGTTGATTTGTTAGTTTTAGTAACGTAAACTTGAGATTACAATCACTTTTCTATAAGTTGTCACTTGATTGTTGTGTCTCAGGAAGCGAGATCACGAACGAGAGTCAATGAAAAAGATATATTGTGAGATGTTGATGATTAATCGAATTATGACGTTTTTGCTTTTCAAAACAAGGGACAAGGCCAAAATAAATAAATTTGTATGACTGCTGTCCCTTTAATTGCTTTTTATCGCATTCAATTTTAAGATTATCTCCCTTATCTACATTTGTTTATACCTGTAAAAGAGAGAGAAAGTATTCACCGTTTTGGTTATCGATATCCTCGCGTGTTTGTTTATTTATGCACTAAGACACATGGCGAAGTTTGAACTACAAGGTGTTAACTGCAAGATGTCACCCATCTTATCCTTTTTCCTATATTTACAAATCTCTTCTCACTTTAGACATGTATTGTTTTATCGTTCCGATTCGCATGCTACAGACATTATACATTTCCAAGATTATCATGCTGTAACGCCTCTTCCTATTTATATAGTATATAATTAAATGTTAGTATTGACGTTTCGTGGAATTGAATGTCTTTACACCAAGTTATGTGATTAAACCCGAAACTTGTTTTTGAAAGGGGCTCGTGTGTTATTTCATCATCTCATGCAAAAGCCAGTTGCTCAGTTAACCTTTTAAAGTTTAGCCAAAAATAAATTGAGCTTATTCCAATTGCTCCGATATCATGACTGTATTTTTGATCCCTTCGAACTTGGTTTCCTGAAATTGTTTTGTCCTTAAATTGGTGGTTTGAAAATATCCCGCTCTATATGACTATTTAAGTAACCGCCTATAGTCAATCCTCTGCTTTATCTGCATCATGACTGAAAAAAAAATTCATCATCCTGCGTGTCGATAATTTTTACTTTGAACATGGCTCTGTCTTAGAGTTTGGTTCTTCAAATTAGTCTCGCAACCTAACTTTGGGGTTTATATTTTGATCATACTTATATATATTTGCACGTGAACAATGTGTAACAGACCGTTTCTTGTCTTCTGCATGGACGGTCGCATATAGATCACTAAAATGAATATTTTTAAACATACACTTAGAAAATGTAGCCAATGAAACCAACAATGTATGAATCATAAGTTTAAAGCGAAAGTACCATAACACATTATGAATTATTGTTGTCCTAAATTCAAAAGGTGTTTTTTTCAATACACTCTCGTAAATCTTTATTTATCCTCCTAAAATTCAATGTATATTGTCAGTCTAGCAAACTGCAATATTGGCTACAATTTAATGTGTTTATATTATGATGTATTATTGTAAGACAACAAGATTGCCCCCATAACTATGAATGTATTTGCTATGTAAAAGACTGCGTGTATATGTGCACGCACGCACGGCTCTAATGGATAATATTGCTATTGTATCATATGCTGAAATGTCTCAATACAATTTATAATGAAAAACAAAGCAATAAAAAAAGATGATGTCATGGATTATATAACAATGTTCCTTCTATTCTCAGCCTATTTGCTATAAGAAACGACTTGCATGACATAAATGCTAAAACGAATTTCTACACAAGCATTGTATATACGTGAGATCGATACGAAACTTGAAATTATTATGAAAACTGAAGATAAGCAAAAATATGATAATCAATGATTGCTTGTTATAATGAAAAACAAATATAGCATATCAACAGAAATTCCTTACCATATAACACATACCCTCAGAGCTTTTCAATACACAGACATTTTCCTTGTATGTGTATTCTCATCTTCCTGGGTTACAAATAATGATGCGTTGTTTGCACATCACCCTTGACTGACATAGTCATTGTCTCATTTGTATAGTAGGGAAATAAATAAATTGTCTTCTGGAGGAGAAAAAACATCGTGTCCTCGTGGGAACTGAACCCTAGTACTCTCAGTCTCAAGTCACTTAGCCGACCACTAGATGTGTTCGTTTTATGGTTAACTAAAAGTTTGCTTTTTGTTTTTTGTATTCATTTTGTTAGTGACACCATCTCTATGCTATAAATCTTGGTATATCTGAATTCTTATTGTCTTGGTGTAGCTCCCCGTGTGTCGGTTTCCTGACAATAGTTAAACTGATTGTTAAAGTAATTATTATTTCAAAAACTTTTTCTAACAATGAGGATGTTACCTATACTCAAATAAGAATGACTGTTTTTTTTTTAAATATTTGTCAATATCAAAGCGTGAAACAATAAACGTCAAATTACATTCCAATACTCAATACTGAAATGTCTTCAATATTTTAGCAATACCCTCTTTTTCAAATTCAATTAATTTATGTTATAAAGTGACAATTTTTTAATGGTGGCAACAAGTAAGCGTGTTTTCGGGCCTGTGAGTATTCCATTATGTACCATGTAACAGGAGAATCAAATGACAGTTAAGTCAATGAGAGAGATCAAAGAAGGACAAATCACTGTATGGCTGACGTCAGCTTCTTATTGTATCAATCCGCTGTAATTCTGATTACAAATTGGACAAAGAAATGACGCAGAGGGAAATGATGACTGTGAGTATGTTAGGGTCGTACAGAGGGAAATGATGACTGTGAGTATGTTAGGGTCGTACAGATGATGATTCTCATTATTCTACCTTATCACAAAGATTGTAAGTCGTTTGCGCAATATTGGTGCAGATAAATGATGTTCACTATTGAGGCTAAATATATCCTCAAAGTCGTTGTAAGGTCGTACCTTACTGATATAATTTAATATCTGTGAAAAATACTATAGGCATTTTATGTTAATTATTTCGATACAATGACATAGTGTAATTTTCAAGGGTTTGATCTCTGAATCAACACATATTATGTTTTTGTCGCTCTTTTTACTCAGCTTTAATGGGTTTGGTATGCATCCATTTTTTGCCCCTACGTTCCAACTTTGAATACGTTACGAGTATAAAGACTAAATTCTGACCATTCGAATTAACCGTTTTTTAGTTTGACCAAGTATTTGCAACAATAATCTGGTTAGAATACAGATTTCAGATCCATGTATTTGCATGTTGCTTTATATTATGCCATATTTCCGCCATGTTAGATTGGTCAATGCATTTTCAAAATTCAATAACGTTGAAGTTTCTTCTTTTTTTCACAATTCCTTAGAAGTTCTAAGGCTTTAGGTTGCAAAATGACTCGTCATTGATCCATGAGAGATTATTTATTTAATTTCTCTAGATTTCGTCAGAAAAAACCTTACTTCGAGATACAGATATAAGAAAAGAGATAATGTGCCTAACAAATTTCTGTTTACTAGTGGTAATGAGTTTCAATCAAGAAGATTACATTACAATCATAATTCGTCAGTGAAAGGATAAAATTCAAGATAATGATGAAATGATTAAATAATGAAATTCAATTTTCTTCGATTATACTACTTACATTTTTATATTAATATAACTTATAACTCTAATTCACCCTCACGCTAACGTTCATATATATATTATATTTTCTTGAATTTACTTACATGCATACACACCTATCATTGACTGTTCATAACTGTTGAATTTACCAAGGTTAAAGTTACCTGTTACCTGTTGGTGTCATCTCGTCCCTAGAGGTTGCGTTGCCATGAACTTCCATTTTTTACAGTTCGTAGTCAACCTTTAGCAATCCAAATCATCCTGCCAGTCCACTGTTAAATATTATCTGTTCATGTGTATTTAGGTCTTTCCCTTTATTTTCCCCTCCATGTCATTTTCAAAAAATGTTACCAAAATAACGAATCTTTCTCTGTTTGATGGTTCTTAGGAGCTTCCGTTTGGTTTTTAACATGTTGAAGGCCTCCACATTTGAAGTAGGGTTGACCTACAAACATTTAACACAGTCTCTTTGTTTTGGATATAAACCTGTTTATTGGTAAACCCAATGTGGTTACCATATGGTTAACATAGCAACATATGGGTAACATATATCAAACAAAATAAGAAACGATAAGAAAAGCAGAAGAACAAATCATGATGAAAGCAATCAGAACAATAGACTCAAATGACATTTTCAGAAAATAAAAAAGGATTTGTATAGCGCTCTGGTAAATTATAATCAATCCATTTATAAGATGTCGATAGCATTAGAATGCTAAGATCAAAGTGTAAATATCCAATCAATGTTTGTGTGTACATTTCTTGACTATTTCAACACTATTTAGCGGGGTTTATGTGTGTTTTGCACCCTCCTGACAATAGTTCTGCATGCATTGTACAATTCATTTGCTACAATAGCTCTAAAGGCTTTGACTAAACACTTTGCAGAACCATTGTTTAGAAATTAAGTTGGCACAAATGTTTTCTATGCTTGAATATTGACAAAACAACAGGCAGTCGATCAAAATAATATCAAATTTCAAGATCCCCAGAAACTCAACATTAAATGGCACGTGGTGAAGGTATGAAATCACCATAGCTTTTGAGTCTATTTATTATATTGTTTTGTTATCCACGTGTAGATTGTATGTATAAATATTACAAGTTGAACCTTTTATCAACCTTTGATGCAACATTTCTAATTATTAATGCAGTAACGCGCATGTTGAAATCTTAACTACAAAGTGTTAACTACACAATGTTAACTACAATATGTTAACTATAAAGTGACAGGGGCATGGCAATTCAATACATAAATGAAATATGTCTAGACTTTGGCCCTTACTCCTTAAGAAAAATTAATCTTAATAAATGCAGAGACACACTTTTTTAATTTTTCGGACCAAAACCATGTTTACAGTATTTTTTTTGAATCTGTTTACTCACAAATCATTACACCATAATTTTTTTTTCCTTCTGTTTGTTCTATCCCAGCATTCTCTATTCCAGACTTATCGAATCATAACCAGACATTTCAGACGTGACTTTGCATGGATGACAAAGGTGCGTCTGCTAGGTCTATAAGTGTTGTGGTTATCCCTCAAATTCCTTGATTACCAAACTGTCTAATCCGTTTGCTTAACAATCAAGGAAATAATAAACATATTTTCTTTAGTTTTCTAAAATCACCAGAGTCTAAAATATGTTGTTTTATAAAAAAATAAAGCCAATTCATCCTATTTATTATTTGTTGTAGACAATCAAAACAAACAACAATATCGTTCTTTTAATAATTTGTTTCATCACTAAATTTTGGATTAGTGTGTACCCATTTAATATCACAATCAAACTAGATCTGCGACCGCATTAATAGGAATAATATGATAATATATGAAAAACGTTAACAGATTAAGCGCCAAAATATTGCTCAATATTATTTTTATTCTTTTGCATACGTTTTGCTGAGCTGAAAAACTTTATTCTTACTCTTATATGATAAGACAATTTGTTGATAAATATGTCAAAAATGAACAATTTTGGGAGGAAAAGACAATTGGGTATTGAGTTTCCCTGGATCACGCTATATTTCTAGGTTTCTTTTTCATTCTATAAAATTTTAGCAATGGAATAAGAATAAGTGCACGTTTTTAACAAGATCATTACTTTCTCGTTGGTTGGAAGGGGTCAAGGACAATTTGTTGAAAATATACACAGCCCCCATTACAATACAAACGTTTTGTTTTGAGTTGTTGAACAGGAATCTATAAAGTTGAGTAAATGAAACCTACTATTCTTCAGGGATTTCACAACTAGGTCAAAACGTGTTTAAAGACCGTTGCTGGGCAACATGACAATGAGGATTGAGGATGGGATTTTTCTTCATCTCGGCATATGTTTACAAAATACTAATAATTGCACTATCACGTTCACATCTCAAGAGTATAAATGTCGCCACAAATTAACTATTTTCCTATTGCCAAGTGGGGTACATGTTTATCGTGCTATAATTTCCAGCGGTCGGAAGCTTATTGTGTATACTGTGAACTGAGTTTGTTTCCTATAGTCGCCATCCTTAATTTGTGGGAAATAAAGAAACTGGTCTCAATTCCAGACTGCCACCAAAGAGTTTCTTGTCATTCACACCCTTATAAAGGTATCTTAGCATGGTGGTGATCTCTTTCATCAAAATTCATACACATTGCTCCAGGAAAACATCTGGCTACATAAATCTGTATATCGCTCATATTTTGTAAAAACCATCACATTTCTGCGATAAAACACTTTGATCAAATATAAAATCTCTGAGAGTTGCATGAAAGCAGATGGGGTATACCGTATAGCAAAGATTCTGTTAAGTACCCATTACTCATTACCTATATCATAAAACCTAGATTTTTTGATTCAGGGAATGGCTTGTCAGAAGATTCGTAATAACAAACATGTCACGCTGATTTTAGTTAAAAAACTAAAGTTAGTTCTTAAATAAAAATCAGCGTCGCATGTTTGTGATTACGAATGTGCTCGCAAAGCCATTCCATTCAACACAAAGAAGATCTTTCAGACTCCATGCATAGCAAACATGGGATTCCCATGTATATCCATTCCCATTTTTCTGTTCCCTATTACCTACTATGACCCCTCCCCTCTTGTACCTACAACCCCTTCCCCTCCCGAAAATGCCCATAGTACCGGATGAGGACGTGGAAAGATTGCCACACTCGTCAATAAAAAGGGCCAACAAGTCTGAAAATACTTTGACAGCCAAGTGTGACCCAGCAATCAAGAATGAATCAGAAGGTATGTTGGTGCTTATGTAGTATAAAACTATGTACACTATTAATCAAATTGAGTTTACAAATTTTACTGCAAGTCTATAGCAAATTCACATATACATTTTTATTTATCTTTTTATAATAATCGTTTAGCATTTCAGAAGCAAAAAACGTCTCGCAAAAATATGTTATAAATCGACTGCGTAAATGACGCAAATGAACTAAAGTCATCAAGATGTTCGAGAAAGCTGATCCTTATTGTATAATAAAGACTATGTGTGCGGCTCTCTTTTACGTTGTGTGTGGTGTACAAAAGAAAAGATGTAACGCGTTTAAAGAATATAAACCAGACGTTTGTCAGAGAGGTTATGTTTCACACATAAACAAATGATTAGACAGATCATTTATTCTCCACGGATACAACAGTTTAAGAAAGATGGTTGCACGGAAATCTGGCTCTTGGCCATTTTTTGATATATTTCGCTAGTGCTCGTATATATATTGCCGCCTCGGGTATATAATCTTCAAACGCCGTCAAAGAATATACTGACTCATTGAAGGTAAAGTATTAATATAATGATAACTCATGACTCCTAGTTTTCAAAAAAAATCAACGTCTAGATCATAAAGTATCTCTTTTAATTAGCTTCATGCATTGCTAAAAGATGTTCACTACTAGGAAATCATGTTATTTATAGCAATGAAGCCAACCTGTTTGCTTCTGATTTGGCTGATCTGTTGGTTTATTATTTTTTTGTAACATAAACTTTGGTTTAAATCCATTTTCCAAAAGGTTTCACTTGATTATTGAATCTCAGGAAGATAAAAAAAACAAAAAATAGACAAAAATAAGAGATATTGTGATACAGGATGTTGATAATTAAATTTATGATAACGTTTTTTTACTTTTAAAAACATAGGAAAAGGCCAAAGTAAATTAATTCTCGCGACTGTCAAGTTAATTGCTGTTTATCACCTTCTATTTCAAGATTATCTCCCTGATCAAACTTTTCTTTGTACCTGTCAAGGAGACAAAAACTCGCTTCTGTTTATTTGTTAACTGCGAGGTTTTAAACATCTTCTCCTATTTATTCAACTTCTCAAATATCTTCTCACTTTTGAAATGTTTATTTTTCTCGTTCTCATTTACACGGTGCAACGCCTCTACCTGTTTCTCTAGTATATAATTTATTGTAAGTGTTAACATTTTGAGGAAATTGAATATCTTTTACACCTAAAAATACAATTAAATCCGAAAGTTTCTTTGTAATGAGGCCAGTGTGTTATTTTATCGTCGCATGCTTTAAATTTAAGCCCAAAATAACTTGAGCCCATTGCTTTTGCTGTTATATCAAGAATGCATATAAACCTTTTGTACAATTCCTGCATTTCGATTTCTTTAACTTTGAACATGGCTATTTTCTAACCTTTGGCTATCTAACCACACCTTGCATACGCTCTATAACATTAGAATCTTAGAAATTCTTCTAAATGAAAACAATGGCTGTTTACTGTATGATATGTAATCCTATCAAAGGTTAATTGACAGATACAACTGTGAAGAAAATACATATTATTATAAAAAAACATATTTTCCCAATTCTTTATGGAAGAAAGTTCTGGTTAAATGATAAGTGCATGACGATTTAGATACATAATTACAAGATGCATGTTAAAGAATTTTCCCTTTTCGTGAGCCAAAATAATTCTCTACTTAACGCACAGACTCAACATTTATAACTTTTGAACGCCAAAATTACTTTCAACAGTATGTATTTTGAATTTGTAAAATAATGTCCGAATGCGCACGTTAAGAATGTTAACCTGTTTAACTTCTTTCGTAAATCAATTCGCTGTAGAGAAAATAGGTCGATGAGTACTGCCCTAGTTTACGATAATCAAATATTCATTCAGATAGTTTTTCTACAAATCATGTTATAGTGAGTGGAATAAATTGCTTAACGCGCGCTTATAAAACGTAACATTCCGAAAAAGCAGACCGCACTTCCGCATCAGTAATTCGCTGCATCATAATCTAAATCACGAATATTATACTATTTTTTCTGACGATAAGTTCGATTACTATACAGAAACGAAGATGTCGTAATATTATGCGCTGACAACGCATGCTGTGGATAAAGGCTATTTTACCAAGTTTTTTACTCTATAATTGATACGAAAACAATCTTTTTAGCAAACTTGTCTATAAAGACCATCGATTTTCATTGAAAAATGGCCTTAATATACAGGTGGCCTTTAAGGGGATGTCAATTATAGAGTAAAAAATGTATATTTATTGTCAATTAAGACCACACGTCTGTTATTTACAGGTGGCCGTAAAAGCAAGTTAAACTGTAAATCTCGTTTTGTTTCTCGTTGAGGTAAAGCAAATAAAAACATATTTTGTTTGATCTGTCGATCGTTTTCATCATCATCAAAACTTATTGCATAATACGAATCTGTCTTCAATAACAATAATTGTGCAAGTTCAAGATTTGTTTAAACTCGACTATAAAAAGCAAGTTATATATACAAATTGAGTGTCTCTAGAAACGTGTGTTTGAAGTTTTTTTCGTATCAATATTTACAATTATAAGACAGGAGACAAATGCTAGTTAGATAAACCATAGGGTTTGCCAAGTGTCGACAATTAAATTTATTACCAGTTATGCCTGGAATCCTAAGCTGTAAGGAAATGAAGAATATTAAGCCACAGGGACATTTATCAGATATTTACCCTCAGAAGGCTTGCTATCTTTTATTATCCAACATTCCTCATTCACTATTGGTGTTTTAAGTTTTAACTGACAATAAACAGTTTATCTTAAATGTAAATACTAACGGACCCATTTATTTCTTGCTGAATAGCATCGCCGTTTTGCACAAAATTACACAACAGTTGGCAGAATACATCATCCACCTTCCGGATTACGATAAATATAACAACTTTCACAGACGCAAGGTCACTTATACACTCGCAAGAACCATAAGTCGTGTAGTGGAATGAATCTATAAAGGCGTTCTGGGTTGAGGAAGACACCAAGAACAATTATTGTCAGAAAACATCATGGCTGCTTTTTGTCGAATTGGGTGAAAATATTGATATTTCAGACATTATTATTGATGTTTGGAAAAAGTAGGTGCAACAATAGGTCAAATGAAAAATAGGGCAGAAGTGTGGAATCTATTTTATTTTATTAGAATATGTAATCACAGCTTATCAAAAATTATTCAGAATTTAGAAAAAAAACGTTTTACTGCTAAAAATCAACAAATGAATATCGAGCTTAGTATGATTTGTTTCATCATTTATTTATTTTTGTCAATCTCTCTCAATATCATTATCAAACTAGAGCCATAAATACAATCGGTTTATTTGTAAAACAGGATAAACGTTAAACAATTTAAGCGCACAAAAATAGATTGAGCGTCAGAGGCTGATGTGAGGGCAGCTAGTTAACACAATGGAACAGATGAAATACGTTAAAATATCAGATGCTTACTTTCTAGCCTGAAACTGTAAATTCATGTTTGGCCGTTTGTTTCATTAGAATTCTTATGAAATAATTTGTTGAAGTTAAATACTACCTAACTTTTTCAGACAGAGAGGTCTTTAACATACAATCCTTCTCTAGTTTATTTTTTACGCGGCGGCTTTATTAACTCTTCAAAACATTTAGTTATCTATCAATTTACGCCAAGCTGTATTTTGGCCACCACGAATAAAGAGAATAATCCTAGCCATAATTGTCGTATCTTGTAGTTGCACTATTATACTGTTTAAAGTTTAAACCTTCATTTTCTTTATTAAAATTATTCTATAAAGGTTAATATGTTCTTTTCATTCGTTTGTATACGTTTTGCTGAGTTCAAATGGTAAAAATGCAGCTACACTTTGACTTCCTTACATTTTGGAGTTGAATCTGTCTAAACGGGAATAATTTTGGGTAAAATGTGTATTGAATTGCCGTATATCATCCCATATTTCTAATTTTCTTTTTTATTCTATACAATTTCGGCATGAGAATAGAAATAGGTGCACGCAAGAATATCACTATCTTAGGAGTGGGAATGGGGGATTGTCAAGGACAAACTTGCTTGAAAAAATACACAGCCCCCACTTGAACACAAACTCTCTTCTTGACTTCGTGAATTGAAATTACAGTCTTGACAATTTATGTAAAACTAATTTATATCTCATTTTGAGTGGTTCAACATGAATCCATAAAGTTGAGTTAATGAAAACATCATGTCGTTCATGGATGTTACAACTAGGTCAGATCATGTTTGAACACCGTTGCTGAACAAAAGGACAATGAAAACTAGAGCTAATTTCCTTCATCTCGGCGGTTTTTAAACACAATACTAACAGTCCAAGCACTAGAAATAGATTGTTTTCATCCCCAAAAAACAAAACTCAAGTGCCAACATTCTGTTGTATAGGGTTTTAGTCCAAAAAAGTTAATTGAATAATGTTTTATCGAGGAGTTTCCAAAGTTGCCTCCCTTTTTTAGCAAATGTTGTATTTTTCATTAACTGAATAAAGTAATTCAACTAGACATGCCAAAGTTGTTTTCTTTGAAAATTTGTTTTAAAAGCTACAACTTTATTGTCAAACCACATATACACAGTGTTAAGTTGTAGCCGAAATCATAATGCTAGAGCCTAGTTTTGCCCGCTATTTAGCTGACAAAGTGTTTCCATAGACCAGCTTGGCTTTTCATTTGTTTCACTTTATAATAAAAGATTAATATTTTGAAAAAACGTTGTGTACGATAATCATTATCTTTGATAACAGGAACAAACTTCTAATATGAATACGTCATTGGCACTGTGTATATGTGCGTTGTGTATTAAAACCTAGTTTCCATAATTAATAAATACTTGCTTTAAACTAGGTCAATTTCTCAATATTTCTCAAAAAACGCATTTTTCGGAAAATCATGGGCAGAATCTTTATGTACAAAATCGCAAAAAGAGTGTCTACGTTTGTGGCAACGAATTTAAATCATTTGTTGGTAAATTTAACTTTAAAACTCAATGTCCTTTTTAAGGTCAAATTCCTGTTACTCCTGAATTTGAACCTTTCTTTCGATCCTTAAAATCTTTATGGGACATACATGAGAAATAACAGTTTGACAAACGATTTCTCAACTGTCAATCAGAAATATAGCTCTTTGGGCATTTAATAACCTTAGTTTCATCTTGACATTCAAATGACCTTGAAATTCAAAACTGACTTTCGAAATAAATTTCTAACCCCTCAAAACCTAAGATTACATGTTTCATTTTGCTATCATTTCTGACAGTCGGCTGCTTATTGCGCACTACTGATTTTCTAAACGGGCCATCATTGATTTATGTCATTTAAAAAACTGAACAAAATGTCAGAATGCCACAAAATAGCACTTAAAACATGTTCTTGTTATTAACATCCTTCTGAAATACCTAAGCATGGTGGCAACCTCTTTCATCAAATTCTACAGGACGTTAATGCCATGCATATCGCTCTGGGGAAACAATTAGCTTCATCAATCTATGTTGATATCGTTCATATGTTGTCAAACGCATCAATTTGATGCTATAAAAAAGCAACCCTTTGATAAAATATAAAATCCTTGAGGGTTGCATGATAGCAGTTGGCGCTAACCGTCTAGCAAAGATTGTGTTTATCACTCATTACCTATATCATGATGTGTCAAAACACCCAGGGGAGTCCTTCTGGTAGATAGCTTGGAAATACTACATTACTTTGGAAACAAATTATATTGCGAGTTTATCACAAATTAGAACATACAATCAAACCCTGCTACAGCGCAAATTTCCGTGTAAAGGGAAAATTTGCGTAGTAGTAAAATTTAGCACTGTAGCGAGGTTCTGACTATTAAGTATACTTGCCCATAATGACATTAACGTTATGGTCATATCAGTTCAAGAAACGAGATATGTTATGTGCTGGCGACACTGGGCCGTGTTGTGTGACCATGGCTTATGCATGTACCTACACACAGTAATGTAGGAGTGTGTCCCAGCTGTTTTCAGAGATGACGTTTTCGAAGCCTCTCATATAATTTTCGCGTTATAGCGCGGTTTAATTAAAGAAGAAAAAACAAACTGTTGCACGTAGTAGCGAATTCTCGTAGTCCAAAATCCGCGTATTAGCGTGGTTTCCAAGAAAGAAATAGAAGGAAAAATCCCGTACTTCGAGAAAAATGACACTGTAGGCGTTTTCACGTATTAAGGGATGGCACTGTAGCGGGGGTCGACTGTATATATATTTTTTTTTTAAACTTTATTTTCATAGTGTGTACCTTTTAATAAGCGCAAATCGTTCCGTAAAAATATGGTTTAATTTTACTACATAAATGAGAGAGAACACCATTGAGTTGTTTCAAGAGAACTAATCATAATTGTATAATAGAGACAATGTGTACCGCTCTCCTTTACGTTGTTTGTCGTGTACAAATGAGAAGATGTAACGCGTTTTACAAATATAAACCAGACGTTTGTCAGAGATATAATGTGTCACACATAAACAAATAATTAGACAGATCAATTATCATCACTGATACAAATACTGTTGTAAGAAAATCTGGCTCTCGGCCATGATTTTATAAGTTCGACTAGTGCACTAAGTGGTTGTGTATTAATTGTTGCCGTAGTTATACAATATGCAAACGTTGTCAAACAAAACACTGACCCATTGAAGCTTGAATATTTATTCAATGATAATTTTTAAGTCATAGAATTTCATATTTTTTAATATTGATTCATAAAACTTTCAATATAATTAAAATTAAAATTATTTCAACTAACGTTTGTCATAATCGATGCCAATATGTAACTCATTTTAATGTCTATGTGGGGAGGTGTTGATTTTTTCTATTTGTGTTGATTTTGTCGATAACGAAGTTTCAATTAAAATATAGAATACATTAGTCAAATTCAGTTAAAGAATTCAGCGCCTGAGTTAGACAATGATGTCTTCATTTATCTGTGAACGATGTTCACACATATATAAGCCTCTCATTGATAACAGTTGAACCACCTTTTTATACTAAGGCGGCTTATCGAACCACCTTTTTAATACTAAGGCGGCTTATCGTGACGTTGATTTGTTAGTTTTTTTCCTTTAAATTAAATTTAATTCATTTTTAAACTTGTTTTTGTGTGTGTCTCTGTGTGATACCAAAAGAGGGACAGAGAAAGAGAAATATCATGATACCAGAAGTTCGAAATAAATCTTATGATGACCTTTTTTATTTTTTAAAACATTGGACAAGGCCAAGATAAATTAATTCTCGCGACTGTTACGTTAATTGTTGTTTATCATCTTCTATTTCAAGATTATCTCCAATATCAAACTTTTCTTTGTACCTGTCCGGAGAGAAAACACAAATGTATTTATGTTTATTTATGCATTAACACGCATGTTAAAATGTCAACTACAAAGTGTTAACTGCAATGTTTTTAACATCATCTCAAATTTACCAATCGCCTCTAATATCTTCTCACTTTTGAAATGTATATTTTTCTCGTTCCGATTCACATACTGCAACGCCTCTACCTGTTTGTAAAGTACACAATTAATTGTAAGTGTTACCGTTTTGGGGAAATTGAATATCTTAACACCAAGGTTTATAATCAACCCCGAAAAGAATTTTGTAATGAGGCCTATGTGTTATTTCGTCGTCTCTTGAGTGAAAAGGCCAGTTGCCTATTTAATCTTTAAAGTTCAGCCAAAAATAACTTAAGCTCATTCCAATTGCTCTGATATTACGCTTGCACAATAAATAAGGAATACAACTCGCTTGTCTTTTGATATAATTGTTATTGCCTCACGAGTTCTGATAAACACAAGAAAATCACGAGGCTCACCGAGTGATATTCCTTGTGTTTATCAGAACGAGTGATGCAATACAAATAATATCAAAAGACAAAAGGGGTGTATTCCTCGGGTTTGGTTCTCTAACCCCACGTGTGCTCTCGAACGATCAGGTGACCCTAGTACACCGTCCTTATTTGTCTGGTGTACATAAGTCTCTAAGGACGCACGTATATGGATCACCTAAGTTAATAATTCTTAATACATAAAAACATACACTCAGATATGAATCATGAAGCGAAAATATAATAACGCGTTATGAATTATTGTTCCGTAATTCAATGTATATATTTTCATTTTATTCAACTCTAGAAGAACAATATTAGCTACAATACAATGTGTTTAAATTACGAAGTATGATTGTAGGATAACCAAATTGCTATGCCAAAAAAATGCGTGTCTATGCACGCGCACGCACATATCTAATAGAACGATTTCTATTGTATTATCTACTCCTAATGAAATATGCCAATACAATTTATAATGAAAAACAAAGCAATAACAAAAAGTGACGTCACGGATTCTATAATAATGTAACTTCCGCTCTGTCTATTTACCTTAAATGCTTTTGTGAATTTCTACCAAACCAATATCATCCATGGTCTGTACGTGTGTGTGAGTGTGTTATATTACATATATTTCCCTTTGGTCGTTTTTTAATGTTTGTAAGGCAAAAGTATATGTTTCTTTATATATTTAATCTGTTACTTTTGTTATATTTATGTATTGTGCTCTAATGCACTTGTGCTGGAACTTATGAAATTATTGAGTCTTTAGTCTTTGAGTATTTAACTTTCGAACCGAGACCAAGGACATATCGAGATGAAGATGGAAATTACTATGAAAACTGAAGATCGGCCAAAAATGATAATCAGCGCTTGCTGTTAATAATGAGATAATATAATGCATATAAACTTCACTTCTCCCCCATATAACACATACCCTTAGCACTTAGCATTATATTATCATAAAAACGGTGCATTTTATCTATGCCTGTGTATTCTCAGCTCCCTATAAGAAATGATGTGTTTTACGTTTTTACGATAATGCCTTCAGTGGGAATGCCACTTTTACATTTGGGAAAATAAGGAAATAACTGAATTTTCTTTCTGAGCGAAAAACACGTATCTTCGTGAACTTTGAACCCAGGTATTCTCGAGTCCACTAGCTTTCTACTAATTGTATTCGTTTCTTACTACACTGCATCTTTTTAATTAACTTTGTTGGTGACACTATCGTCATGCAGTCAACCCAAACTCTTATTTTGAAAATGTATTTTCGCATGCGCCAAGCCTTTAACTCAATACAAAAGAAGCGGTGTATAACGATCTTCCCAAACTTGTTAGAAAGAGGCATCCATCTGTTGAATATTTGCTTAGAACTGTTGATTATACCAGGATTACAGTACACAAGCATACCATTATACCATAATCTCCTTGTTTTAAATACCTACACATTTATTAGTTTAACCCAGAGTGGTTAACATTCAGCAACATAGCAGCATATGGGTAACATAATGTATCAAACAATATAAGAAACACGAAGAGAAGAAGAAGAACAAAGGATGAGAAAGGCAATCATAGCAAAAGACATCAATGAAATTAACATACTATCAAAGATGATCTGTGTTGCGCTGTGGTTAATAAAGATAAATAGATGCTGATAGATGTATGATTATATAGAGCTGCACATGCGGATGACATCAGAACTTTAAGATCAAAATACATATCTAAGTCATATTTATGTGTATATTTCGTGCTTAATGAGACTGTATGCAATTCTTATGTTTAGCTATTTTGTCGTGTTTGTACAACCTCCTAACATAAGTTGTGTACGCATGTTAAAAATCCTCTAAAGTTGATGACTAAACACTTTACAGATCTGCAGTCCAGAAACAGGTTTCAATGAAGGTGAACAGTTTTCTTTAAATGAAGATTGGTAAAACAACAGGCAATCAATCACATTATTATATCGATCACTACAAAGAAACTTCAATATCCCCAGATATTCAAAACCGATTGATACGTGGTTGAGTTCTTGAGTCGCATTTTATACAGATGTTTCAATATGATTAGCCTCCAGATTAAATATTTGTGTGACCATTTCGATGAAAGTGGGTAAGAGGCGCAAACAATTGACCATTTGTTGGGTCAAATTAGAAATGGGGCAGCAGGATGCAGTGTATATCATTTACTGAGGTTATGTAGTGGTAGCTTATCAAAAAGTATCTAGTATTCAGAATAAACTTTCTAAAAACGTTCCAGAAGGGTTGTACTTGAATAGCCCAAAGAGCCTCAAACGGTGTACCGCGAGTATATAATTCAGAATAGAATAAATGAGATGAATCTCACAATTAAGAGTGCTTCTTTCGATGCCTTTTATTAAATGATTACACCCACCTTTTAGTTTAGGGAGGATTTCTTAAATGATAACACCCACGTTTTAGTGTAGGAATAAATAATATCACGTGGGTGTATTCATTTAATAGAATTCAGAATAGAGACAATTGGTATTTTTTTGACAATTCAAAAAATTATCAACATATCCATATATCAAGGCAGTCTGTGCCTCCTTTTTGCAGACAAAATTCATCAATTTTTAATGATTCAATTTTCGCAGAATTACCCAGACAGTGTATAAATTATTAGGTCTCCGCCCGCGCCTTTGATGTAAAGCTACACACTCATTAATGTCTGATGTTTTTCGTGGTCACACAGTTTGGCAACACAGTTCAATCTATCAAATGACGCCATGATGGCTGGTAATTATGTCAGCACTGCTTTGACGCCATGGTGGCTGGTAGGTAAGTCGGCACTGCTATGACGCCATGGTGGCTGGTAGTTAAGTCAGCACTGATATGACGCCATGGTGACTGGTAGTTAAGTCAGCACTGCTATTACGCCATGGTGTCTGCTAGTTAAGTCAGCACCGCTATGACGCCATGGTGGCTGGAAGTTAAGTCAGCACTGCTATGACGCCATGATGGCTGGTAGTTGTCAGCTATGCTATGGCGCTATGATTGCCGGCAGTTAAGTTAGCACTGCTATTACGCCATAGTGGCTAGCAGTTAAGTCAGCACTGCTATGTGGCCATGGTGCCTGGTAGTTAGTCAGCACTGCTAGAATCAATCATATTCCTATCTATCTATGTTGTTACTGGTCGTTGTGCTATTAAAGTATGAAGATTTTTGAACCTCATTTTTAGTTTAAAAAATTATTCCATAAAAGATTTTATGTTCTCTTATTTCTGCTGAGTTGACATGCTTTACTCGAGGAAAAAATTTGATATAGAACAATTTGGTGATGAATCTGTCTAAAAGGGAACAATTTGGGAAAACCCAAATTAGGTATGGGATTGCCCTGGATCACCCTTTTTTCTAGTTTTCTTTTTCATTGTATACAATTTCGGCATGAGAATATAAATAAGCGCACGCAAGAATATCACTTTTTTAGGGGAAAGTGGTGGGGTGGGGAGGGGAGGGGGCGGGGGTCAAGGACAAGTTGTTCAAATATACCCAGCCCCAATTTGACAACATGAATAGAAATTCCGGCGAATAGCAAAAAAAACTTGAGATTTTATGTAAAACTAATTTCTCATTTTGAGTGGTTCAACAGGAATCCATAAATTTGAGTAAATGAAAACCTGGTGTAATTCATGGATGTCACAACCAGGTCACATGTTTGAACACCGTTGCTGAACAAAAGGACAATGAAACGGGAGATAATTTCCTTCATCTCGGCAGTTTTCTAACACAATAATAATAGTCGAACACTAGAAGCAGATTTTTGTCATTCCCCTAGACAAAATTCAAGTAACAAAATGTTGTTGTATAGTGTCTTTAGTTACCAGTATAGAATACGTAGGTCAGTTCTTTCGTTTACCGTTAATGCAAAATATAACAGCTAGAACGCGATCTAATTTCCTTCATTTCGACAGTTTTTAAACACAATCCTAATAGCCCGGCCGCCAGAGGCAGATTGTTTTCACCCCAACGACAAAATTCCAGTGCCAAATTCTGTTGTTTAGGGTCTTGAATTACGAAATTTGACACCTCCCCCCCCCCAAAAAAAAAGTAAAGATATCTGAAAAATGTTTATCGAGAACTTTCCAAAGTTGCCTTCTCTTATGTAAGACAAACCAAATTGTTATCAAAATAAATGTAATAATAATGTTCTTTAAAAATATTTTTTAAACGTAAAACTTGATTGTAAAGCGATATAAACAAGGCACTTTGTTGTAGCCGAAATGATAATTATATAGTCTTATTTGGCTCTACATTTAGCATACAAAGTAATACAGCCCCAGCTGAGCTATTCATTTAAATAATATATTCACTTTTTTCCAAACTATTTAACAACAATTTAAAACTTATGAATAGATGTGTACGACATGCATTATCTTTGACAACAGAAACAAACGCCAAATATTAATGCGATTGGCACTGTATGTGCGTTGCTGTTTTAAAACGTAGTTGCCATAATTACTTAATATTTGCAATAAAACTTGGTCTAAATGTGCATGGTTCACACATATTCATGAAAAGAGATGAAAAATCTTCACCGACAACATCAAAAAGAGTGTTTACTATTTTTACAGCGAATTTAAGAAATTAGTAAAAATCAACTTTAACGGTCAATATCATTCCAAGGTCAAATCCACTCTATTCCCAAAAATGTAAACGTTTCTTTTGACCCTATGATAACCGATAAATAGGGTTTGACTACGGGTGATTAGTTTAAATAGACATAACCTTTTAATGAATGCTTTTGTCAAAATTGAAATCTTCATTGGACAACACATGAGGAAAGACAGTTTGACAAAAGTTGTTGTCAACAGACCAACTCGTTTTAACCTTGACATTCAAATGACATTGAAATTTAAAATTGTTTCCAAAAGTGGCCATCCTTGATTTATGCCAATTTTTAAAAAAATCAGGCTTCCACCAAAGATTGTCTTGATATTAAAACCCTTCTAAAGATATCTAAGCATGGTGGGTGGCAACCTCTTTCATCCAAATCCTACGGGACTTTAATTTCATATATGTTGCTCCAGGAATAAATCTATCTCCATCACTCAATATTGATATCGTTCATATCTTGTTAAGCTAAACATATTACTGCCATAAAAAATACATACTTTGATCAAATGAAAAATCCTTGAGAGTTGCATGAAAGCAGATTGCGCGTACCGTCGAGCAAAGATTCTTTTAATTACTCATTACCAATACTATGATGTGTCATAACACTCTAGATAGTCATCTTTGTAGAGGATTGGAAATACTACATTACATAACTTTAGAAACCAATTATATTGCGAGAAAAACTAACACATATAGTTTTTGTTTTGTTTTTAAAACTTTTTTTTTCTTTTTTCTTTAACATTTAGACCGAAAA
>JAUUEB010361986.1:0-12403 GCA_032362205.1 Clione limacina
ATAACTTTTTCAAAAATGCGTATACATTCCAAGAAGAAAAAAAAGGCCAAAAAAATGCACACTTAGTTGAATATAGAGGTCAGTGGTACTCTGGCCCCATTAGATCAAACTGTCCACAAATCTAATTGTACGGGACAGCGGTTTCCACGTGTAGACTCGTTAAAAAAACGATGAATGATTTCACGCTCCGTGAAGAATAAAACAACGAAAACAAAACTTTCATGTCCAATCAAATCACAAGAGCTCTTACACATTTGCGCTCGAATTGGCATTCTGATTACTGATTTCGGCATTCAATCAGTCAACATGTATTGCAAAGAAGTACAGCAACTTATCAAATTCCTGTACTTAAAACTGCTTGATGAATCAAATAAGGGATAGGTAGCTAGTTCATTAAAGAAGCCAATTGAGAGGGTCTGTCACTAAACTGGAATAAGTCGGAGTACTATCATGAAATGAATCAAGTAAGAAAATTATCAGCCAGCAACAAAAGAAAAGGACACACCATCATCACAAGAAAGATAAAAGATATGATGAGCAGCGGAGAAAAAGTAACAACCAAGAGACTGCAAGCTCGTTTGTGCGAGGACCACCAGTTTGAAGTTCTCAAGACAACACTTTGTAGAATTGTAAAATTGCCAGTCTTCCAAGAAACCAACACCCGCTCTCTACGTATGCACTAAACCTCGCTACAATGATTACATGATGGATGTCTTTTTGATGTTAAGAATATGTCTGACATCTCACTCTCACATATTTATTGAACAGGTTGGGCACTTGTCCAAAGAATAATGGAAGTGAGGTTGGGTTACTAATAATGCTAGTAACGTCAAGACGGGGAATATACATGCCTTTAATACCGAAAAATAGTTAATTATTTCTGTATAAAAAATAACTCTAATCGAAAAGCAATCGAGGAGAGGAAAATAATTAAAATGAACACTGGCTCACCTTAGAGCAATTGTGACTTCACCCTCGTAAGTGGGTGTTTCGTCGGGGGAGTGTTCCGTAATTACAGAGACTACTGGATTGTCTATTTAGATGTTGAACACCAAATATAATAATATTATTGTTTTTGATACGGCTAGCAACTATGACGAAAACGGCATAAGACGGAAAGTGGAAAGTGACAGAGGACAAAAAGTGTGAAGAAGAAACGGACCACTCTCACGACGAAGCCCCTTTTACGAGGGTGCAGAAAAATTTAGGTGAACCAATGTTTATTTTAATTATGCATTAAATACCCGATATTTGTGGCTAAACTTTGGCATTTCCATGTTATAATCATATTATTTTATGTTCAATATTTTAGATTTTATATCGTCAATCTTCTTTTTCTTGTTTCTACCGCTTCATTCCATATAGAAATTTGCTCCTTAGGTATTCAAAATGATAAATATTTTCAAATGTTTTTTAAATCATTTTTTCAGTATTAATGTATCTGATTATCTATACATTTATAAGTAAAAACGCTATTTCTATATTTGATAGAAAAGGCGTTTTATTGAGCAAACATAGGGTAAGGCAGAAGACAGACAAAATACAGAGTACATTATTAACAGTGAAGTATATTCGCTTAACTCTTTCCCTACGGAGCCAAATATCAAAATGGTCATTTTTTAGCATTATAGATGACGGGCAAACTTTGACCCCTAGAAGTTGACATCTTTTGACGTTTGACCTGACCTTGACATATACCAAATTCAAGGTCTTTTGATGAAGGGCATCTGCAAGGGTAATATTTTAAATTTAACTGCCCTACTTCCAGTGGCTGGCGGATAAACAGCTAAATCAGCACTGTTTTTGTCCAGAAAAAGAGACGAAAAGCTTGCCCCAATGTCGTCTCCTAAGTGTAGGTTAAAAAATTGGGCAGGCTAAAAAATTGTAATTTAAACACAAATTTTACTTCCTTTCAAAAACAAATTATTTTCATATCAATATAAGGAATATTTCTGCAGTTATTGACCTTTTCTGATCCAGCTCTTATCACTATATTATTTCCGTGTTTTAAGTTGAAAATAATCAAAATCACATAGGCAACTTTCCAATTTCGAAAGTACGCTAAGGTGCATGCCGGGAAAACATACGGGAAATCCCGTTAAAACAATTCTAGGTCAATGTTTGACCGCCAATAAAATCGGCTCCAGACACGACTCGACCAAAAACAATCACCTTGTCTTATGCACAATTCAATTACCTTTCCAAAATAGTACAATTTAAGTTAAAACAACAATTATTCACGGAGTGATTGCCCTTTGTTCTGATCCCACTCGCAAAAATAGCTTCTTGTCCGTGTTTTTCATGGAATTGAACAAAAACAGAAAAGATGGGGGACATTTTCTTCTCACAAAAACAGCAAATTTCACGAAAACAATTTTTTTTAAATATTTAGCCAAGGTCAGACATAAGGGCTAGAGCACCCTAATGTTTGAAAGCCGGAAAAATCGGCTTGCCGTAGTGAAAGGGTTAAAGATGGTAAACAAAAAAACACAAAGAAATTCAGGGGGCTTTAACAAACCATTTTTTATATACAAATTATATTATTCAGACTTAATGAACTCGTGTTTTGGTTATTATTAGAAAGTTAATAAC
Source organism: Clione limacina (assembly GCA_032362205.1). NCBI lineage: Eukaryota > Metazoa > Mollusca > Gastropoda > Pteropoda > Clionidae > Clione > Clione limacina. The sequence continues at coordinate 2,593 of JAUUEB010361986.1, forward strand.
TTCATTGATATGCTGTTTATCTGACAGTGATCACAGTGCATGTGACAAAAGGGACTCAACACTCAAACAAAGCTCGCAGCGCTTTTCCATAACATATTTATGAGACACTGTTAAATGTGTCACAGGACCATTATAGTATCTCCTTAGATTGAAAATCTCGGGATATATGATAAATTACGTTAAAATAAATGTCAGAATTGCACGATATTCATTTCTAAACAAACACCTCTTCATCAAACCCGATTTACCCGATACAGTGGAAAAAACAACGTTATGGATGGAATAGACTTTGGAATTGTTTGAAAGAATGTAATCTTGCAAGTATAAGCCGCTATGCAATCATTATTATGTGTAAAAAAGACACATTTCTTTTAATTCTGCTATAAACTCATTCTAACTTTTATTTATTGGGAAAATAAATTGGTAAAGCTATTTGCTGACGGCTGTGAATGTGTGTGTATGCGACTTTATAATTGCGAGGTAATTTTATGTACGCAAGTTATCTTTATTTGTTCAATTCATATTATTCCAACTTTTGCTTGAATTTGTCTATCATTATCTCTTTTTCATGTTTTACTTTCATTTTAAAGAAATAAAAATTTCTAATTTGTCTTTTGAAGTTTGCTCATATGTAAATTGCGTTGCCTGAGCCAAATACACATTTTTATTTGTTTTTGAATTTGTGGTATATAATTACATTTCCAAATAAAATAATGAAAACACCCAGAAAGCAATTGTTACGGGATTCGGAACATAGAAGTTAAAATTATAACCCGATTATCTTGTGACGATGATTGGTGCGTGAAGTCATGGAGCTATGTTATATGTATTTGTATTCGACATTCATGATTGACCAAATTTCAATTTGATATACAATTTGAAGTGAAAAGAATATAGTTATTTTGAAGATAACAATGGATAACAACGATTGAAATAAGAAATTACCGTCTATTTGTATGGATCCTCATCCTCATAAATTAAGCACTCAAAGAAGCATTAAAAAAATATAAACATTCCCACAAAACATTTCTACCGAATTTAAATGTCACAAAACCAAGGATAGGTCACTGTCAAAGGAAATAACATGACTGTAAAAAATCGATGTCCTTTTGTGTCTACACTAAACTGGAATGTGTAACAGGGTCTAACAGACAATGTGTTAAGTGAAGGGCAGTGACGTGTTAATTGACATGTGAACATTTCTTTCAGGTAATTGACACGCAAGGTTTGTTTTAGATTTTCAGAAGCTGGAATAACAGAAGGAATTCTTGTTGTCAAGGAGTTTCTGATTTTGAAAAACTGAATTTAAAACGTAGATGCTAAAAAGGGTTAAAAAACAAATACATATGCTAGATATAAGTATTCCAATCATAATAAATTAGGCTTGTTGTGATTGTGAAATTGTGTTTTGTTTTATAGCGATTCCTTTATAAACGTAAAGTAAAAGTAAAATCGTAACACTTATTAGAACGAACCTGTACTCAAACCGGGTCAAGGTTAAGCGGAGTTTTACCCACCTGATGTTTTATAACAATCTATGAAATAAAGAAACATTACAAGGTTGGTGTCTGTGTCTACCTTCGTACATTTTGTTGTTTCTTGCTAACTACTATAATCCGTTTCAAAATGTTTGGGCAGATAAAAAAATATTTAAATTCTTTTTAGAATGTTTACATAATTAAGTAACATTACATTTACACACGCCTCGCCTCTTGACTCACTGCTTTTAAAACGTTTGTTTTTGTTTTATTTTCCCATATCAGGCCAGTAACAGTAGATCTCGCAATCGAGTCAAATTAGCCAAATCCACATATCTACAAAATAATTTATACATGAAAACGTTTAAGAAACAAAGACTTTTGGTGGCCCAAAAAACTTTCTAAAATGCAGAATAGCTGTTACTGAATACAATTTAAGTCTTATATATCCGTGTTTCTCTTAAATAGCATTGTAAATGCAAAAAAGTCTTGTCGTATTTGCTTCTGCTGTAAATAGAATAATCATAAATAGAAATACACAACTATGAGTAATCGACTACATTTTATCTAGTTTACGATACACATTGAACATACTCTCTACCTCAAACATCATTGCTTTCGTAATCGTGTAATTAGCCAAAAGTAGCGGTTGTGGGTTTGACTTATTTGCGTCCGTAATTGAATTGAATTGTAGACAAGATACGTTTGTAAGTCAACTACCTTTTTATCATACCTTGCGCTAAAACGTTGACGTTTGATTTGAAAAAGAAATTAGTTTGATTTGTCCGAGAAACATATGGAGTAGGAAGATAATTTACTTCATCAGTACTCGAGTATAGTAGAGTATATATGTAGTCACAAAATGTTCAGTACTCGAGTAGAGTAAAGAGTAGTAAAATTATGTTCAGTTATCGGGTAGAGTATAGTATTGGACTAAACTACTGGAGTAGAGTTTTGAGTATTCAAATTTTTCATCTACTCGAATACTTGAAGAACAAGAGTAAAGTACTGATTACTAAAATTTACTGGTGAGTCTTACAGTAATAATTCTTAATTCACTGCTAAATGTATTATAACACTGTAATACTTTCAATGTGCACAACCAACGTGAGTTTATGTTTCAAATGTGTTATATGAATATTATTATGATGGCGAAAAAACACGTTTTTACTCCTGGAGGTCCATAAACAATATCTTTGAACACAAATTACACTTCTTCAAAACAAAATGGATGCCCACAACCTTGAACACTATGTACTGGTCTAAAAACTATGATAGACTTCGTACATTTATTTGAAATTGTAACTGGTCTATAAGTTACTTAGATTATCTCATAAGAGCAAGGCACCTAAATCAATATGTAATTTGCAATAAAACATGGTTTCATAAACATACATATCTTTTTGACTTTTTGGCTGTCTTATCATAAAATTTATTCTGAATCGATTCATCATGTGTCATCTAAAGTAAAGCATCCGTTTTTGTCTAAATATAACGCATCCCTGAACATGACCCTACACTGCATGTCGTCTAGCTGGTTATGACAAAGAAATTTTAGATGTGAACCAAAGTTGTCTTCACTTTTTACATTAAAGGCATCCCTGAATATGATCTTACAGGGCATGTCTTTCTGGCTACACTTGTTGCATAAAAGATACACTGACGATTGCAAAGGGCATCATGCCTGAATAACTCTGACGTCAATGAATTAATAATGTAAGGATATCAATCTGCTGTGTAATAAGTTAACATACACTACTATATTTCTAAATAAGGAATAAAATAAATTAGAAATATATATAATTCTGGCCAACGTGGAGGTTGAAAGACTACCGATGACTAGAAATATAATAAGATTAAACTTTGTTGTTAGTGAAAAGAAATGTGTTGCAGCTTTACATCCTTGTACCATTAACTAAATAAATTATTGAACTTGCATATATTGAAACAAAGATCTTAAATCTAAGCAGATAAAATTAATGAACTATCAGTATGACGAAAAAAGTAGCAATAATTTAAAAGATAAAACAAGTTCAAAGTACAACAAGTATCAATAACACCCCTTCCTTATTAGTTAGACACTAATCTAGTCCCCAGTGACTGGAGGAAAGCAGTCTTGAGCCCTGTCTTCAAAAAAGGCGATAGAAGCAAACCAGAAAACTACAGAACCATCTCTTTGACATCAATTTGTTGTAAAATCTCCGAGCACATCATCGTCGCAGATGTCATGAAACATCTCGACCAACACAATATCCTGCACGATAGCCAACATGGTTTCCGCAAACGGCGTTCTTGTGAAACGATCCACGATTAGTCATATATTTTAAATCGCCATTCCCAGGCGGTCAAAGACCTGGGAGATGGAGTTCAACATAAAAAATTGTAACATCCTCTCAATCACATGGCAGAAAAAGGATAAAATCAATATGGACATGCAAAATGGATGGCCAAATAGTTGAAATTGTAAAACTCTGAAAAGCAACTAAAATTGTTTGCCCACATTGCGAACATCAGTGGTGCTGCAAACAGGATGTTGGGGTTTCTTCGAAAGAAACCTGCGGCACTACCCAAGAGACCTTAAGGAAAAAGCCTACAGGGCAAATGTCCGGGCAAAAGCTGAGTACTGCTCAAGTATCGGTGACCCACAAAAGGACATAAAGTAACTAGAAATGGTACAACACCGATCGGCAAGATTTGTCGCAAACAACCCCTACAGACGCACATATGTCAGCAAATCTCAATTTCTGCCAAAGTTAAAGAACTTGGTTGGAAACCTTTAGAAGAGCGTAGGACAACAGGCTTGGCATGCTCTACAGAGCTTCAAACAATCTCGCCGAGGTTCCAACTTAAAACCACCCACTTCTTCGTGACCCACAACCCACAAGAGGCAACCAACACTAATATCAACGACACCAAGCAGAGGTTAATGCATACCTGCAATCATTCCTCCCTCGTACCATTGCTGACTGGAACAGCCTAGACGCCACAACAGTTATTGCTGCAGATTCTCTGGAACCCTTCAAGCAGTACCTGTTTTGAAAAACACAAACAAACTTTTAATTTTAAAAAAAATCATCTTTGCGGGTTGCCAGTGAAGTAATTAAAACTCAGCATTATAAATCCTCAAAGGACGTTTGCTGAAAGATCCAGATCCAGAAAGTGAAAGCACATGAATGCACATGTCTCAGGTACCTCACTGAGATGAAATGTAATAAGGCACCTGGGAGAAAGTGGAAGGAAGTCGACAGCTAAGTATGGTACACTGGATATATTTATACAACAAAACAATCGCCTTAACGTATGTATGACATGAGTCAGATGGGTTCGGCATTGTAACAGTAAAAAATGTGAAAACTTACTGACCAATGTCTGTTGCCCCACCTAGGAGTCTTTAAAAACTCAAAACGCTCACAAGTGAAAAATATCAAGGAGCTTTCGTTCTATTGAAATACACCCATGTTTTATATACTGATTTGGTATGTTTTATACGTTTGGATTGCTTTTTGTAAAAGGTAGTAGGATTAATGGTTTCTCGACGGTTATTACAAACTTTTTTTAAAAGTTCATGTTTTGTTTTTTTCTGTTGGTAGAATTTCCTTTTTAATGATACTTTAGCCATTTTGAAGTTTCCAAAGTGAAGTTACAATCTTTTTAAACTGAGATCACGCCAATTATTTTTGTTTTATTTTTTTGGTAGAGCGTTTATTTTCAATTTCATTAATAAAAAGAAGACTTTTGGGCAAAAACAGTCGTTGAAAGTTTCATCCTAGGCAACGTCGGGTAAAAGTGCTACAAAATTATAATATATATTTACGTATTATTTCACTGGCAAGGCCGGGTATTTTACCTAAAGTTTTTCCCCTGAGAATAAAATCAATGTTTTTGCAAGTTTATCCTTAATGGCTTGGAATTAATGAACAGTTTTTTGCATGTGGTCGTATATCAATTTACTCAGCAGGTAACATAATCGTATCCATCTATACAGGTAAACAAAAATATTGTTTATTTGTAAAATATAAATACAAAATCCGACTTGAGATGATCTGATTTGTGTGTTGCAGAGTAAATTGTTCAACATATGGTAAAGATTATCATACATAACGACTCTTAACTATTGCACACTTCATGTTAAAATTTCATCAAATTTCGATCAAAATTGCGGATTTTTTCAAAACCATATTTTATTGCCTTAACTTAGTCATGGACATATTAAAGAAAGTATCTTTACGACCTGGAAGTGGCGCACCAGGAGGGGCTTCGGCTCTGAATAGCCTAGAATCGTCTGATTTCCCGCCCTCAAAAATCACTCTTTTGGCGGTTTGGAAACGGCGAGGACTAAGGAGAGGAATCTCTGATAGCTCCTTATCAGTCAGTCTTTGGAAGGCAAAAATCATGTGTTTAAACACCAACAATATATGTCTGTGCTTTGTACATATAAGTTTTTGTTTACATGTTTATATATTTGTTTAGAGATAATTAAGTTTTGGTCTGGCATATTGTGTTTAGGACTGGCACAGCTATCACAGCTACCAGTCCAATTGTCTGGCAAGTTTTAACATGATTCGGCACGACTATTTTGGACCCTCACTTATCCAGGCGGTGAAGGATCCTGTTCCTCCTCCTTACGAAATAGCATTGGCAGACTTAAAATTTCAATTTGTTGGTGTTTCCTATTGCTGGCCCTCTGGCAGCTATGTACCAGATCTAGGAACTACATCACTATGATATATGAGTAGCAGCTGTGTGTCAAATCCTGCATCGCGAGCATGAGGAGCAGCTATGCCATCTTGAGATCACAACTTTGAAAGCAAAAACTACTTATGCAACTTTAGAGATCCTATGTGAAAAACATATTTTTTCTGTATTTTCTAATCGAAGACACCAATTTGCCCGATCTTGCGCCGTGTATTCCATTAATCACTACTACACAACGTATATATCGGGTGTTCAAAAAAAAGTAACCTTAATCAGTGGTATGTTAATTCAATAAATATTACAGCTACAGACTTAATATTTTGTACACAGATGCTTTTTTGGGTCACCATATTTTATTTCATTGCTGTGATCATACTTTTGAAGATATTTTGCAACAATTTCATGAGACTAAATTTGACACCATACAGCATCTGTGTACGAAACATTATGTCTGTAGCTGTAATATTTCTTAACTTAACATACCACTGATCACGGTTACTTTTTATTGAACACCCGATTTGTGTCTATACTATGATTGATCTTCACGCAAGATAATCTTATTTGAGTTCTTGAAGAACATCCAGGAAGAATGTGTACTTTGTCATTAAGACTTTTACATGAATCCAATTCCTATATACCTGAAGAACCTTTAACAGGTTATTTTTTTTACTATTATGTATAATATAAACAAAAAACGAGCGTTGTAGTGAGTGGTACTTTAGCGGGGTTTGACTGTACATAGTATTAGTATCAAATCAGAACCGCATATGACGATGACGTTATATAACAGCAGAGCACAGTATACACGTCGTAAGATAGACGTTATAATTGCTATCTCGTATCTGAGTTGTCTTTAGTGTTAACCACAGAGTGTCAAACTGCGCGTGAATGAAATCCTGTGTTGTCATGAGAGATCGTCGTACTGAATCATCTGTAGCCTAACATTAAAGGTGGATCAAAGCCAAATTCACCCTGAAATAAGCCTTGAGTTGAACCAGAGAGTCGTATGATTCCTGTATGGTCCTCTGTGTGACCAAACATAGTGCACAATACAAACACATTAGGCCCCATTCGTATAATTAGCTCTGTGGTCATTGCACTTTTGACCGGATTGAGTGGATACATTCAACCTTCTTGAACTGGGTGGACATGATTAGCAACGACGGACAGGATGTAAGATAAGTGGCTATCGAGTTAGTATTTCTCGAGAGATGTTGACCACTTTGACCACTGTATATAATAACATATTATACATAGGGCCAAAGGTCAAACAATCACAAGTCTGAAGATGCTTACCTAACTCTTGGAATCGTTTGTGTTAATTGCATGTCATTGGCAGGGTATTTAAAAGGTCCGTTTGTAGTGACTTTGTTTAAAATCAATAGAAAAGACTTAGCGACTGGACCCCTCAATGAGTCTTCTCTAAAACAATTATAGTTTATAACAAAACATAGATATAATGACACAGGTGTCGTTCTAAGGTTGATGACAGTTTGTTTATATGTATTCACTGTCCTTGAAAAAATACGTGCAGCTCTCTCTGTCTCTGTCTTTACTACTTAAACATATTTTTTCAATACCTTACGAATTGCCCAATGCGCTTTCACATCTATTTTTAGGCAATAGTTTGTAGTTCACTTAGTTCGTATTATCCGTCAAGATGACATGTAACATATTACACTATTTGACACAAACAACGTTTTTTGTATTGTTTTGTATAATGTTTGCCCAAGCTGTCTCCCCATACGTCAACCTATGTAATAAGACCACACTAGTGCTTACTTATCTGTCTTTGTTTTTATGCAAAAAGGCAAACATTCTAGTCAAGTGAAAAATGAGCACGTCAAAGAGATTGAGGTCGCAAGTTAACAGTTTCTAAACGTCTTATTTTTCTCCAAACGTTAAGCCCCACACTCACGATCTTTACCTTTAGGTTAAGAAAGATGTTGATCATGAAAAATAAAGGTTGAAGTTTATATTTTGTGACCGTTTTCACATGTCATTGCATTTGACAAACATATTTTCATGAGATAAACGCAAAATTGTTTATGTACTCGATTACTGCATTTCGTAAAATGTCCTGTGTTTATTGTAGAGGTATCGCAGTTTCAAGTTTGAAACAATGTTGTTGTTTTTTGCCTCACCCGAATAAGATTCTATTATCATTGATTATCACTCTTTGCTTACAATTTGTCCAAGTCTCCTTCTTTCTATGCGTTTGATCATACATTAATGATCTATTCAGGCAGGGTGAATTATCGCATTAGTTATAGTAGGGGATATAGTTCGACAAAATCAGATGGTACCTGCACTTTTATGCAATTTTATGAGATTTTGGTTGTAACCTATTTTGAATATGGGGAATCCAAATCCGTCGACAGACAATCGATATCTCCCCTCGATTACCCGCAAACGCCAATTCAAAATGGCCGCCGTTTTTCAGGCTGAAATCACATATCTTGAAAACTATATGAGATAATAAGCTGAATTTGGTGGCAATCTATAGGTTTTTAGGGTCAAGGCATTCAAATATGATAGGTAAAATGGTGTCAAAAATTCCAAAATGGCAAAAATCCAATATGGCCGCCAAAAACCGAAATTTGTAACGTATGTCAGATGGTACCTGCACTTTTGGGCAATTGTATGAGATTTTGGTTGTAAGCTATTTTGGGTATGGGGAATCCAAATCTGTCAACGGACAATCGATATCTGCCCTCGATTGTCCGTAAACGCCAATTCAAAATGGCCGCCGTTTTTCAGGCTGAAATCAAATATCTCGAAAACTATATGAGATAAAGAGCTTAATTTGGTGGCAATTTATAGGTTTTACGGGTCAAGGAATTCAAATATGATAGGTTAAATGTTGTCGGAAATTTCAAAATAACAAAAATCCAATATGGCCGTCAAAACCAACATTTTTGGAGGGGAATTTGACCAATATCGGACTAAAGAGTTGTAATATTTTGTTTTATATGTTTTTTGGGTCAAGAAATACTATACTGACGTTTAAAACAAATCGGATAATTTTAAAGTGTTAACATGGGATCTAGGGTGGTACACTATGTCATATGGATGGTTTGGTCGGGCATTATATAAAGTCAAATGACAATTATTATGTGAGAAATGTGATAAGGCAATAAATCTATACTTATTTGTTCGATCAATACATTGAACATTCACACAGATTGGAAATGAGTTCATTTAACTAATAATTTTCTCCTTGATTTGCGCATCCTCCTCGGCAGCCACAAAATTCCGAGCATCTAATTCCAGCCCTGGGACATTTGCAATTGCCACTGCAGGCTTTCTTACAACCACATTTGATAAGAAAGGTCCAGGATGTACTGGCATCAGGGCGTGAGGTTCAGAGCGGTACCCATTGTTTGATTTTGTCATCATACTTCCACCCCCATGAAGCATAATCAGGGATAACTTGCATAGGAAGATGGGGCTGTTTCCAGAATTAGCAGGCTTGAAGAATGCACCGGCGGACATGTTGAAAATAAGCAGCGCTAGTAGGAGGAAGAGTTTCTAGTGTTTTAGTACCATTAGAGAATAGTCTGAGGCGTGCATCATTCAGTGTCTGAGAGCTACATGATTTGCTGTACATGATAACACACAACCGCTCAAGGGAGGAG
>JAUUEB010362097.1:0-12401 GCA_032362205.1 Clione limacina
GTGCAAATACAACCATTTGTTTTATCTACTTTATAATGAGGATGAACTTTGAAAGAGGGGTGCACACATTTTTTACTATGGACTGTACTTATCTATCAATAGACAATTTACAATCAATCTCCTATCATACGACCTCAGGTTGTTGAGTCGGTGTTTGATGTGATTGTTTGTGAATTAATGAATTAATTAATTAATGAAACAGGTTTTAAGTTTAGAATAAATATACGAATTAAAAAAATATTAATGCTTGTATGAAAGAAAAAAATGAACAAATAAGTAAATGAATACATGAATTAACAACTGATCATTTGAATGATGAAATATATCAACATATAAATGAAAACATGAATAAAAAATCGAATATTTATCTAAATAATGGATTAAATGAGCTAATAGCTCAATGCACAAACACATATGTTAAAAAAGAAACGAATCAATCTAAATCAATAAATGAAGGAATAAGTGTATGAATAGATGTAAGTAAAATGAAGAGTAAATCAATTATCGATTCAGAAACTACTGAAGAAATATATAAGTGAATCGGTTTTTGCATTGATAAACAAATGGATCGAATAGTTATTGGATGGATAAATTGATGAATGAACGAACAATCAAACGACGGAACGAAAAAAGTAACGAATCAAAGAGCGAATGAATGAATGAAGCACTGGTTGAATATATACACATACAGATGAATGAATAAATGAAAGCATACAGATGAATGAATGAATGAATGGACAAATTGATGAATGAATCGTTGAATGAATGAATAACAGAATGAATTTGATATTGAGTGAATAAGTGTGTAGACTATTTAACCAAGCTGTAGTTATCTAGTAGGGAATTGTGTTGTACAATAATCAGTTAATACATACATTTATGACATTTATGAGGCACTAGCCCCGCTTGATTTTAATTATATATTCTTTTCAATGAACTAACCTCAGGCAGTTCCGGCCATACATGTCTTTGAAGAGATCTCGTCCAATTTTGCATCAAGTAAAGCGAAGCCCTCGATCATGACGACATTTTCCGGGCTGGTAGCAATAAGCTCAAGTTCGTCCCTGTTGATTTTTCCTTTGCTTCCAATACCTACGGCAATCACTTCATCAGCAGTTTGCTTCATTAGGTTCGATTGATTTTCGAGGTATGCTGCGGCTGTTGAGTAGAGTTTTATTATTATACTTTATAGCGATCAAGAAGTCTGTACCCCTGTGAGTGTTTCTCTCTGACTCTCATACTGTATAATTATCATATAAAGATGACTCAACCACTGATACAATTAGCTAGCGTTTCAAAAAAAGAAGATTGCACCAACTTAATACTAAACATTTAAAAGCGGTAATGTGTTTTTTGTAAGATGAACAGGTAGACAACTAACTATCAGCATAGAAATAAACGTCATGTCTATCATATAATTTTATGTTTTTTTAAATGAAATGAGCTTCCACAAGACAGGCCAAGAAAGGTAAAGTCTATTCGGAGTTTAAACAGATCAACAGCTCAAACATTTAAAAACTTCTAATGACATTTATCCTCGTGGATTTATGAGCAATAAGTAAGCTGGTAATATTGTGGTGACTAGCCTCTAACTTCAGCATTATATTGGTCTTCATTAAAAAAAATGGGGAAAAGATATAGAAGCATTAAGAAGCGCTGAGAAATCTAATAAGAATGCTAGCAAGCGGAATCCCCAACTAGAAAAGTATTAAGACACGTACTCTTCTAAGACACAGGTAATTGTATGAAAAATGGGTGAATATTGTTTCTCCGACACTCAAGGCAAGAAGGACAGAATTGTTAACGTAACAATAAATTGCAAAGATTTAACGGGAGGACAGTGCGTTAACAAAAACTAGGCGGTCTGTGAAAAAGAGTAAAGAGACAGTTCAAATGCTGTGAAAATGTGGTTGTATGAAATATAAAATAAAATTGACCACCGTCTTTCAAGACGTGAAACTTTGACATGACGCTAACTGTATACTCTCATCGACTGAATTTCTACTTTTTTTAGGTCAATATCTACTCTTATTAGATGAATGTTTACTCTTATCAGCTAATGTTCACTCTTATCAGCTGATGTTTACTCTTATCAGATGATGTTCACTACTATCAGCTGAATGTTTACTCTTATCACCTGATGTTTATTCTTATCATCTGATGTTCACTCTTATCAGCTGAATGTTTACTCTTATCAGCTGATGTTCACTCTTATCAGCTAAATGTTTACTCTTATCAGCTGAATATTTACTCTCATCAACTGAATATCTACTCTTTTAAGGTCAATATCTACTCTTATCAGCTGAATGTATACTCGCATCAACTGAATATCTACTCTTTTAAGGTCAATATCTACTCTTATCAGCTGAATGTTTACTCTTATCAGCTGAATGTTTACTCTTATCAGCTGAATGTCTACTCTTATCAGCTGAATATCTACTCTTTCCAGATGAATGTTTACTCTTATCATCTGAATATCTACTCTTAAAAGCTGAATGTTTACTCTTGTCAGCTGAATATTTACTCTTATCAGCTAAATGCTTCTGAGCTGTATAAACAATTATTCTAATTAATACACACCTTATACATTATACATGTTTAGCTAAATTAATCTTGCTTAACGTCAAAAACTAAAAATGTTGGTTATTTTCTTTTGACTTTAAGAGAAACGTTATTTTATGTTCGGCGATTCATGCAGGAAGTGCACAGAAATATGCAACTAAATATTAGATTTGTTCTTCAAAACATTTCTTTTGTAAAAGAAACAGTAACAATTTTCTTTTCTTTAATAACATACACATCTGAGCTTTTAAATTGTAATCGTGGTTGGTCTTTAAAGATCAGTAATAAGCTTATGACGCTGTGTAACTTACATTCGGTAGACTGTCCATCGGTCAGAACGAAAACTATCTTTTTTGCGTTAGGTCTGGCGCCACATGCAGGTGTAAAGGAATGTTCACGACCATACTGAAGGGCATCTCCTGTTCCAGTTCGTCCTGGTTTACATTTAGGACATGTAAGTGCCAATATAGCCTTTTGAAAATGAAATAAAGAAAAGCACATTAATTATTATTTTAGCATAGCATAATTACAAAGTATCATTTTTAAATAAACATCATATAAGAAGAAACATCTTCCGATTACTACCAAAGTTCATTTATTGAACATAATTAGACATTGTTGTGGGATTCAGCTTGGTAGGACTTTTGATATTTGCCCGAATAGTTCTCCATGGTAACCACAAGGGGATCTTTAACCTGCACATGTCGTTTGTTTCGAGAAGGAAATCTAAGTTTTATATTGTACGTCTACAACCATTACATCAGCTTAAGACATCATTTGATGTTTAGTGCACGAAGCTACTAGGATGTGCTTAACATATATGTAGAGATACTTTCTTATATTTTTCTAATACCTTTTTTAAAAAAGAAAAGCCAATGAGTTGATAATTGCCAAGAGAGCAAAAAACTGCTACAGAAACAATTCAGATCTGAAATGATTTTCCATCATACAATGTTTGTAATTAGTGTTTGCAAAGATAGCTGATTTGGTATTTCTACGCCTTCAATGTTCTTTTTCTATGTAGTCAAGGCAAGGTATCTGAGAAATTATTATTTCAGGAATGTCCACTTGTTTACGCCTTTCTACCCTAGACATTCAATTAACTTCATATGATGTAGCTAAAAAGTCAACAACGTATTTTATTTCTTTTTTTGCGTTGCTGTGCCCCTATGTCTTATAAATATTTCATCACCTTATATTTGCTGTTCCTCAACCCATACCTAATTCTTTTAAATTCTTCTGCAATTCTATTAATCTTTTTACCCAGGTTTTTGTCTGATATATAATTATTTGGAAACTTCACTTTTATATAGGTGCCTTTGCCCGATTGAACATATTTATCTGAATTCCAACAAGGTCAATGTGTTTGATTCCACTGATTTTTCTAAGTAGTGCTTTTAAGATTTGATCAAACGTTTTTTGTCAGCGAGATATCTGGTAGTTAACATTTAAAAAGGCCTTGATTGAACACAAACTTCGAAAACTATTATATTTTAATCTTTCAATTTATCATACAATTGTCCAATACTAACATTAGTTGTTTGTATTTTTGTATTAATTTATATTGAGTAGATTGTTGTATAATCAATTATGATGGCGACCTTTAATGAATGCAAAGAAAGCTGAAGCCATCAATTAAAAGCTGTAGCCAAATTGTTATTCTACTTCTGGTTTGTTAAGTCACATTTGAATTTTATTTTGTTTTAAATTAGGCACCGAGCACATTAGAATTTTTCATCTCAACAGTGGGAGGTTTCCTGTGCCTAAAATAGCAAGAGAGATATACAGGCGTTCTTTTGTACCACGAGATATCCTTCATTTTAATAAGAAGTTTAAAAGAGGTGTCCCATTGTTGATGTTTAGGATTTTTTAGAATAAACTTTAATTAATAAACGTTTCAATACGTATGATAGATATCTCATGAAATGTCCCAAAACCGGAACATTTTAACCAAACAAACTATCAAACGGAATATTTTGACCATACCATTCCAAACATTTAAAAAACAAAAAACCCTATCAAGTATTTAGGAAATTAGAATCTCTAAACAAAGTCATGCAAAGAGTACAGGTAAAGCGCCCCGGAGAGGTGCGAATAATGCAGACGTCTATCATTTTCGCCACGTAATAACACCTGGTGGCGTCTCTTCAATACGTCTCGTGGTACAATTCTACTGAACTAGGGTTTCTACGTCAGGAAATTCAGTAGAAACGATAGTTTTCTTAAATAAAATAAATTATTCATGAAATGTCTCAAAATCGGAATAATTAAGCTTTAAGAACTATCACTAGAACGCTTTGACCACATGCACACCAATCTGAATATGCTAAGTATGAAAAACGCGGACTAAGTTGTCTTTAAAAATATATGTAAAGAGGACAATAATCGAAGACCAGACCACCTGGTGGCCTTGCTAATGTTGCTTTATATGCATATGGCTTCTGCTAGTGTAAATGCTAGCATCTCTCTGGCAGAAGCATCGCTTTTACTGAAGTACGATTTATATTCCGACATATATGCCATGTTCATGCTTTAGTAATGTTTTGGATATTAAGGAAATTTCTAGTTTTGGTGATCAATAAAGATCATTATTATTTTATTATTATCATTATCCTGTCAATGTCACATCGGCCTAAATCAATTATCTTCTTTTTCAAATCCTATTACAGTTACATTTGTATACTTAAAGTAGATTGTGTACATATCTTACCGATTGTACTGCCGACGTTGTTGTGTGTTCGGTGAAACAGAACATGTTGTGGTGGTAGATAGCAAACAGAACGGTACTAACTCTGACTTTGTCAAGACCAATGTCAAATTTGCCTGTGAAAAATAAGGACAATACATGTATTTCAAATTATTAAGAGAATAAACGTAGAACAACTGTATATATATCTTATATTCATATCAATGTGTAATAACAATAATAATAAATAGCACTTATATTGCGCATTTCCACTCAAAATGACTGCTCAATGCGTATTACATAGCAATAACCTATTTACACATAAAACAGATATGCACTAACATGTTTAAAATAAAAGTAATATTCCACACTCACACACCTAACATTAAAAGGCAACACATAGTTTACAGCAACATTAGGATGAAAATAATTAAAGTTACTAATAAAAATAATGTTAATTATAGTGATAAAACATATGGAATTTATATAGCGTGTATACCTAGTGACCAGCAAAACATCGAACCCGAACGAAATGTAATACTTTCAACAGTTTTTGTCTCACATACAAATAAATTACTAACCACGTAGAACAAACTAGGGGTGAGCATGTGGCAGAAAAACAGCATGATAGCTTGAAAACTAACTTTATTTCTATCGTTTGTTTGAAACCTACTGTTTTTTCCCTCGTTGAAGTTAAAGTTGCATTGTTTACGTTTTGCACATTTTATCAAATATTACACTTTGCACATGTTGAAGCTTCAGTTTCTTTTCCCGGCCGGGGTATGCTTATTTCATTTGAAATGTGTACATAATTTCACCCCTTGGTTCTTCTACAAGAGTCTTCATTTATTTTGATTTTAGACAAATACTTTCTGAAAAATCAACGTTTGTTTGGGTTCCATGTTTTGCTGGTCACCTGGTACATCGCTGTTGTTCCTTTTTTCTCTGTAACTTGGAATATCAGAATTCAGTTATAAGTGGCACGTGTACTAATTGCAATGATTAACGACCTTGCACCGATTATTCTTTTAATTCTTTATTATACCTTTTTTGATAACATGAGTCGAACAAAAACAAAAATATGTATTTGACAAAGGCTAGCCGATCGTTGAAACAGTAAAAAAATAAACTTTATAATATTGTATTTTGTTGACCTTGTTTGATTTTATTACGCGTATGCATGCACGCAGGAGAATATATTTTATAGATTAATCAGTGCGCAAGCGAGAAATAGCTGACTAGCACAGTCGATAAGCACCTCTGTCTGTAAAGCGTGAGGTGTCGAGTTCAATCCCAGATCACGGCAGGATTTTTTCAATTGCTTTTATTTCAGGATTCTTCATCTGATTTATAAAAAAAATCAGGAAATTGATGTCCACCAATTTGACAATGATTAAAAAAAAACCCCGCTTTTCTCGTTGCCGCTTGTGAGAAATCAAGTAAGAATCAGATCTTTATGATGAACGCGATATGCGCAATGGTTCTCCGTGAGTTATGTGAATGTAACTACGCGATTGTATACATTGAATGACATAGAACAATACAATCTAGTGGTATAAAATAGATATATAGCATTTTTGTTAAAAATGTATGGCACGCGTTATAGTAATATTAATATTCCGAACCTTGAGATGGCATAAAAAGTACTAAAAACAAGTGCAATTTATTTCCATGAATACCTTCTAAAACTATGATTTTACCCCTTTTGACAAAATAAGCGTGTTTCTATCGTGAAAAGCATGAAGAAAAATTCACTTGTATTTGACAAATACATATATAATTTGTTCTTAATGAAAAAAGATAAAAATGTTAAAGCGTACCCATCATATTCGATACAAAGTTGAGAGCAACCTTGAACTGTCCTTTGCTCACACTTGCAGATTTGTCCAACAACAGCAATAAATCTATAGGTACGTTACATTTGTCTGCAGAGGAAGAAAAAACACACCAATTACTAAGTTTACCTTATGCCAGAGGGAATTTTTTTGTTTTTTGTATTGGTTGTTCTGTCAAACTCTGTTAACACTAGGGGGTAGTTGAATACATTTCTACACAGTATGTTATTTCATCAACCTTTGCAATTTCTGCCACATATGAAGGAATATTATTTCCGTATTTTTAGAATATTTTCAAACAATATCATTAACTTAATATAAATGTCACTTTCTGTTTTTTACCTTTCCTTATTTTTTTAGAATTAATTGTATGATTCTTAACACTTATTATTTTGTCTGCTTTGTATGAAATATACGGGTTCTTTTGAAAACATTATTGGTAACCAATACTTTCCTGCAAACTGCTTATGTGAAGATCCAAGTCTTAATGCAGACTCACGGAATTTGGTAAAAAGGCTAAATGATATTAATATAAATTTAATTGATATTTTAAAACACTTTGAGAGCCACCTAAATAGACCTGCTGGTATTTTGATATGCCTATCCAAGGTAGATAGATTGAGGACATCAGTTAATACCCTTACGTAAGCTTAAAGATTATACCCCCCCCCCCCCCCCAGACAAAAGTATAATGGCAAAGTATTTCTGTAAAGCAAACATTTTCATTATATTTTTCTGACGTTTTATTGCTCTCTCATTAATTTAACTTGAATAAAATGTGTTCCAGAGAGATATAATCTCAAATGGTCTAGTCTATAGGGATATGCCATAATATTTCGGAAATCTTAATTTGAACTTTGATTTTATCAAAAAACATGCGTTATTTATTTGTAACGATAACTCATTTTCAAAGCCATGGCACTCCCTACATTTCAGTGATACACATGTAAAACAGCTAGTTGTTCATATACTTTATTGTGAAAATAGTTAACATTCCACTTACCCATAACAGCGAGCATTTTCTTTGGACTCTGTTCACACTTTATGCCGGCACGTGAAGCTTCACAAGTGTAGCCACCGATGTGTGCTGCTTCGGCTTTTGGAATTAAAAGAACGTGGTTTGGTCCTTCGTGAACTTTTACGCCATTTCTGAAGAATATGTATGTCAGAGGAGCTCCAAAATTAGTAGTGGTGCATAGAACTTTGACTTCACTTCCTTTGAGAACCTCGTGTGAGCTTAAGGTCAGGGTTGGTGTAGGTGGGCAGTCTGTGCATTGAAACATGCATACAAGAAAGAATATTATGAAACAGAAATTAAATTAAAGAGGCAGGTGTGTTTATAAACCATTTCAAACATGGAATGAACAATATACGCTTTTAAGAGTTTAGCACCAAAGATATTATAAGTGGCCGTCGTGGTTAAATAGGTCGTAGATATTGTCTACAGTATAATGGCATAGTTTGATAATAATCAAGTTTTTTTTTCTTTTTATAGACAAATCTGTAATTGTTAATTGCTCCACTACAATTTTAAGTGGATTATCGGGATTTTGGAAACGGGATTAGTGGATTTGTGTAACATATAGTAGCGGGATTGAATTTGATTACTGGGAAAAGTAGCGGGATTACGAAAATAGCGGGATTGCCCGCTGGCTTGCCTAGCTCTGTAACAGACGTGCATTAGGTCGTTTGCAGAATTAAGATAAACAAAATAAGGAATATTATGGATGAAGCTCAATCGCTAACCTTGACGGGTTGCTGTAAAATTTGAACAATTTACATCGCGATGAAGTGAAAACAACTTTTTTCTAATGTTATGTTGATGTCATTGTCTACCAACCATCTTCATCCATCACGTGACATTTTCCATCCCGGACGATAGTTACGTTAATTATATACAATAAACGAACTAAATTATTACTATATTTAATTAGTTCAATTTCATTTTTAACTTGAAAATAATAAACATATTTGGTTTACATTTTTCTCAAAGATTGATCAAAGTATAAATAACGTTCATGTTACATTTTGAAATGACTTTCGATAAAAACTAAATACTACAAAATATAAGAGTTGGAATGTTATTTATATTTCAAGTACAATGTACCTACCTATTGTAGAACAGTCCTTGCCAGAAAATCCAGATTCACATTCACACGAGAAACCGTTGATCATATCTGTACATATTCCTCCGTTTTTACATGGAACAGCCTTACATTCGTCAATATCTAACAAGTGAAATATTGAAAACAAAATCATTTTTCTTCTGACACCAAGATGAAACACGAGTCCTTTCGGCTACTTGAATAGATTATTCAAATAGACGTAAAATGTCATTTTACAGATATAACCTACATCAAAGCCTGGTACACAATGACGACCTATTATGTTAAAGAATTAATAGCCCCTGAGCAGAAGCCCCATGTTTGAAATATTCAGTAATTTATAAATTATCCTTCACAAGGTAACTATGTCATTTAGACGGCTTATTTGCCAAATCGTGAGTGACAAAACTTTAAAGTAAATAAAACTTTGGTTTTGCGTCTGTATTGAGACTTAAGAATGTTGTTAGATCAAGTAAAAGTACATAAGAGCAGGAACCTTGAAAGGAAATTATGTATTATCGAATATATAGATAAACATTCAAATATGGGAAACTATGTATTATCGAATATATAGATAAACATTCAAATATATGAAATTATGTATTATCGACTATATAGATAAACATTCAAATATTACTAAGATAACGTTATTACAAAATGGACACCACGGATTATATCAACAAGGAAAATCAAGAGTCTTATTGATACAATTCAAATATTCATTTTCATAAAACGTTTGAGGTTATGTAATGAGTTATATAGGGGTTGCTTTTGCATTGTGAATAAGCTTCTCAGTGTGGCAGGTTTTTTTTCAATACAAAAGAACCCCAACCCCAAATTACTATTTAATATTTTAATGCTATAACTAAGCATTGAAATATCAATATTACACCCCGCTTAACTACAATACTTAAATATAACGTCATTTATTATAATTCAATAGAAGCACAATATACTTACTTATTTCACATTTCTTGCCAGCCCAGCCAGGATGACATTTACATTTGTAATCGTTGACCAAATCTGAACATACACCTCCGTTCAAGCATGGTGAAGGCTTACAGTCATCAGTATCTGATTGGTGAAATATTAGATTAATTCGAATGTTACTGGAACATAATTTAACAAAACAAAATCAAAGTTTTAGAACTATTTTCTTTGCAAAATTTAGAGTTCATCTGTATTTCACGTTTTCTGTAATTTTAAAGAAAGAGAAATTGTCACAAACTAGTACTTTAAGGCAGTTAAGTGTGTTTATGATTCAAAACCACAGAGCCAAGGCACAATTCTTTCTTATGAAGTCCCTTTTACACGTCATTGAGATTAACCGATAAGGTATTATCTTTAAACCTGCTTGACATCGTTTACTTTGCAGGAATCAAACGTGGGTCTTTAGCCTGATATTCAGAAGTGCTTACGTATAGGACTATATCGATAATATAAAAAAAATAAAACATATATATTGCTTACTTCTTTAAATGTCAAACAAACCAAACAGCAGGAGTTCATTCGTTGACTAGTGTCATAGTGATTCAGAGTCGTTAAATGCACTTTTAACGACAAAATATTGTAAATTGTTCCCCAATATTTATATAACATGTTTTCCACCGCTCTGACGCTTTGTAGTTATCTAATCATCATGACTATTGTTGTAACAACGAAATGATTATATTCCGAAACCAATCTTTAGTTTTACAGTGTTTGATTGCATTAAGTTATTTGAAATGAGTTGCGTCCCTTTTTTCATATATTTGGGAGAATATTAGACAGTACCCTTCCACTCCTCCCGCCCCAATAACAAGATTTAATATGATAAAACTTGAGCATTATGTTAATATCACAATAATGAACAAACCCTACAATAATAAAGTGTTACATCATCGAGCATCTATTATCAGTTCAATAATAGCACAATATACTTACTTCCGGAGCAATCCTTGCCATGACGACCAGCTGGACATTTACAAGAGAAATCATTGACCAAATCTGAACATACACCTCCGTTCTTACATGGACCAGCCTTACATTCATCAATATCTGATTGGTGAAATATTTAAAAAAATTAAATGTTACTAAAAATATACTTCATTTAAACAACATTAAAGTATTTTCTTTTAACAAAAGATTAATTGCTCATTGCCAAAAATTGATACAATGGACGTACCGTTATTTAACAGAACGAGACAACGTTAAAAGCTAGTACTATATTACACTTTAGTTTGCTGTAAATTAAAAAAACACATAACACTTTAAATAGTCGTTCAAAATGCCACTACGTCATTTTTACCGACGAACTGACGAGACGTTATGCTTGACATTGTGCATTTCACAAAAATCGAACGGTGGTCGTAAGCCTGATTGTCATGAAGATTTCAATTAAATACTGACATGTTTCTAGTCGTTACTGTATGCATTGTCATTGTGACTAAGTATCTCAGAAAGTATGAGATTGATTTCTAGTATAGGAAATATTCTAGATCTAATGACAAAACCAAAACAAAGAGCAACAGTTCATCATTTGACTAAGGATATCCTGAGACAAAAAAATGAACTTTTGACGAAATGCTATTGTTCATACTTCTCTTATATTAATATAATATGTTAAAACGCAATTTTGACGCTTTTATACTTATTAAATCATCATAACCATTTCTGTTTCAATGAAATGGTCATATTTTCGAAAATAATGCTTTTTTATCAGTGTTAAAAAACTCTTATTTTTAACTGAAAAAAAGTTGCGCCCCTTAAAATAAATTTGTGGATGTTTTTCCGGAGCCCCCGACTCCTTCCTCATTTTCCCACACAAATGACAAGTCTCAAACATAATAAAACAAGGAAATTTCGTTAAAATAAAAATTAGCGTAGTAAAATGATAGCACAATATACTTACTAATTGAACATTTCTTGCCAGCCCAGCCAGGATGACATTTACATTTGTAATCGTTGACCAAATCTGTACATACACCTCCGTTCAAGCATGGTGAAGGCTTACAGTCGTTAATATCTGATTGGTGAAATATTAAATCAATTTAAATTTTACTGGATCATAATTTATCGAAACAATTAAAGTTGTAGAATTATTTTCTTTTATTAACTTATTTTGCAAAATTTAAAGTTAATCTGTAATTCACATTTTCTCAAATTTTAAAGAAAGAGAAAATGTCACAAACTGGTACTTTAGGGCAATTACTTTTGATTATGATTCAAAACCAC
>JAUUEB010362208.1:0-10990 GCA_032362205.1 Clione limacina
TGTCTATATGATAAGTTTGAATATGTTTTGCTGCAGATCAGAAAGAATTTCATTATGTGTTATGTATATCATATTTATATGATAATAAACTCCTCTTATCTTATCTTATCTTATCTTACAAAGACAGTTTATAAAAAATACAAACGCAGACAGCTTATCGATGTTTGCCGTAAACGTCCGTGTACATGGTTTATGTTTAAAAAAACCCATTCTTTTCAAAAAACCTTTTATCTTTCATTAACCATGACCACGAGAGGGTCTTGTCTTATTTACAATAAAACTTGCTTTGAATGGAACTTATAAAAAATCTGACAGGATAAAATCAATATTGTTTTCGATCAAATTATTAATTTATTCCGAAATCACCTTGCGGGGGTGTAATAACACGTCATTCACTCAGGCTTGTTTTGACTGAAATTTATAAACAAACGTGACTAGATAAAATCAATGTGTTTTCAATACAAATAATTAACTTATTCATAATTCACCTTCCGGGGGTGTAAAAAACATCAGGCTTGTTCATGTACTGAATCCATTGCCTTTCTTAACTTTATTGTCGTTTTTTTGCCGCAAATTCTTATGTGTTGTTTACGCTTTATTGGTCATACACAAAAGTATGTCCTTGGGTTGCACTATGTTGTACGGTACCATGTTGTCTGCTTTGTTATAAGGCTAGCAGATAAAACTCTACAATCATTGAATCCCATACAGCGATATCTTGTAATGCAAATTTTGTGTTTTTGCCTTTTCTATTTAATGTCTTTCCACTCCGTGAACGTTGAAAAAATATGTTTTTTTTCGCGCTACTGCACATTTAAACTGTTATATTACCTTAAACAACTAAAGCCATGCGGAATTTTTCTCTGTCTCTTTTTCAAAAGGAACGTCAAGGTCGTATAAGTCCTTGTTTTGTTATGAATGTAAATCAATGCGTGGGCGGGATTATTCAAGTGTATCTGTTGTTCAAAACTTGTATTTTATTATTTTTTAAATCAAATGGAACAACAGAAACATATTCAATTCTCAGTTTGAATAAGGCACGAAATTATGGACAGTTTAAAACGTCATAGTACTATAAATAGAAATAAGAAACTTGTCCTCAATTGAAGTAACGAGACAAACTCTTTTTTTTAATACGAAAAAGATGTAACTGTCTGAAAATGATAAATCTACTTATATACCACAAGGACCTCTTATGCTTTCCGATCCTTTAACGTTGAACCCATTGTTGTTACTTTTCCCGTACTGTTGTATGATAGAATACGTCTTTGCGTTTTTGTTTGTTTGTTTGTTTGTTTGTTTCAAGATGTTATGTTGATTTTGTCAATGTAGAACTGTATATTGACTGAATAATCTCGTATTGAAATCTGAGAGTTTTATCCGGTGATTTCCAGGAAAACACATCTAAGGACCAGTTTTTTACCTAATGTTTCCCGTTAATAAGTGGTATATAAGAAGGAGTCCCCGCTTCAAGATTTCGGACGATTCACGCCATCGGTATAGTGCAAATATAACGAACCCGATCACAACATCCTAGATATGCCCCTGATTTCTACCAACAGAAGGAAACAACACAAGTTGGCAGGGTCGTCGTAAAAAGATTGTATTCAACCGCAAGATGAGACCACTACAAAAATGCGGCCTCGGTATTGTCACTTTGCGCCTTGAAAATTTTGAAAAGCTCAATACGCCGCGCCGGGGTCTTTGTATTTTTATATATCCACCCTCTGTATCAGACCCTCCTACATAAAAAAAAGTTCAGACACCCTCAGAGGCATCAATACCCCCC
The DNA here is from genome assembly GCA_032362205.1 of Clione limacina. NCBI lineage: Eukaryota > Metazoa > Mollusca > Gastropoda > Pteropoda > Clionidae > Clione > Clione limacina. Next base: position 1,790 of record JAUUEB010362208.1, read on the forward strand.
CCCCCCCCACACACACCCCTACAAAACGCATGTTCTTCACGCTACAAAAAGTTGTACCCGACCTCTAGAAATTTTAAAATCCACCTCCAAAGATACATATATATATTTCATAAATGCAGAAGGCGAATTCCCGTTCGCCTGCTTTTAAGTGCGTATTCATTCCGGAAGCGCTGGTTAGCTTCTGAATCAGAAAGATTGCGCTTTGACATGAACTGGACAATTGGACATATAGGAAAATACTAATAACCTTAATTAAAAGTCGGAGAATGTACCGATTTACACCAAAAGCTTCGCTTTAACATGAAGTGGACAATGGATGCATATAGTAAAATCATAATCAAAATCGAAATGTGTACCAATTTAAGCTAAAAGCTAAAATGCGCGTCTGGGTATATCTAAAAACAAAATGGTGAAGTTTCGAATCGATTGAGTCAAAACTGTGCCTGTAATCTAGTTACATCGCCAGACACAGACGTTCAATTGTATTATGTTGATGTACGGATACGTGGCCTGAAACCCTAGAGCACGAGTCCTTGACAGGAATGCTCTTCTTCTTCAGTGTAACAAAGTTATGCGTTTATATTCCGCAAAACTTTTTTTTTCTGGAAAATTATGTTGTCCTTATCAGGTCACGGGAATCTAAAATTCATTATGATTAACGGGCTGAAAAAAGAATAATCATAAAAGAATTCTAATTTATTCCTAGATATTTTGATGTTTCCATCAGTACAATATGTCGCCCACATGGGTGACGTTGTTAAATTGGCTTCCATGTCAAACACGTGAAAGAACACGTGCTAACCCAAGTTATTGTCGTTGTTGATTCTTTAATTCAGGTAGGGGTGTTTTCAAGAGTATTCGTGTAGGAATAAGTACAAAGGGGTTACAAGATGTTTCATTCATGTTTCCCAGACTAATACTTGCAAATGGTCACATGACGTCACAACAGTCTAGACAATTTAATGCTTGAGTGGTAACGTCAACGATCACATTTCCTATCGCATGTTGATGGAGACCATATCTACACCACCGAATACCGTCTAGACTTTTGGCCAATATTGAAAAAGCAAAGTCAACAATTAGCCTACCATGTGTTGATGGGTATCACATTTATAATAACAAATACAACCTAGACGTACTGATCTGTTCCGTCGCTTATGAAGAATTCCCAATGTGATCAGACTGTCAGATGTCTTCAGGCATTTTTGGGGCGCCTCAAGGGTTAGTGATGACTGACAAATAAGGGAATGTTCACAATTAACGTTTTGTAATCAACATACATTCCTCCCCAAATAGATCAGGCGCATAGCCAGAGGGACATGTGGAAATGCCCCCTCCCCTAAATTGAGATACAAACTGCTCTAGATTTGCACAATTTTTAACAAATCAAAAAAAGTTCGGCCGCCCGCGGACAATGGTTTGATATTAGACAAGGTTACCCCGTCGCTCTTTTAAAACTACTTGCTACGCCCCTGAATAGATCAATTATCCATAGGGTCGAAGCTTTTGTAAAGTACTTACTGTTTTCTCTTCAATTTGCCTTTCATACTTAAAAAACCTTCTGATCTTTAAGAAACTGTTGAGTCATTTTTGAGAATAATGGTTTATTTTCGTCAGAGTTATTTTTAGATTCACTTCACTCATCTTTTTTACGTTCAAATATAGCTTTTATTCTAAGATCCTATGTACGATGGTGGTTAAATGTTTAAAACCCTTTTGTAATGATGTTATGCACCTAACCATTTGAAAAGCTAAATACGCACAATGTGTTCTATTCAAATAACACATTGCCGTGGTCACTGAAATTATTTTTATAACCAACCTTTATAACGAAACCCGACTTAAAAAAATCAGAGGCTCTCAGAGGCTCCAAATCCCCACACACCCCTACAAAGACTCAAGAGCTTCACGCTCCGTATAAGAGTTTGTACCCAACTTCAAGACGCAATCCACAACTGAAGATGCACATTTCATAATAATGCAGAGGTTTGAACTTCCCGCTTGCTTTTAAGCGCGTATTAATTCCGGAAGCGCATTTAGCTTCTGAAACAGAAAGATATCGCTTTGTTATGAATTAGACAATGGAACAGATACAACTACAAACAATTTTTAATAAAAAATAAAAATGTAACAACTGCACGCCTGGGTATATCTACAAACAAAATGTCAAAGTTTTGGGTCGATTAAGTCAAAACTGTGTCAGTAATTCCGTTGCATATAATCACAGTTTGACACAGACGTTCACTTTTATCATGTTGATCTACGGATACGAGGCATGTACCCCTAGAGCATTTAGTCTGAATTATGCGTTTTAATATTCCTCAAACTTAAGCCCGTTTTCCTCGACAAATCTGCTGATGTCATCAGGTCACCGTAATATGGAACCCATTATGATTTTAGAGCTGAGAATAGAATAAATAAAAAGTATGATTATTCGTAAATATGTAAATAGACTTTGCATCAGCATAGTGTGTCGCCTATACGGACAAAGGATATGCAAGATCGTTCACCCATGTTTCCCGTATTCGTTTATATGCTTACTTGCATATATATATAACTTGACAGACTAGACAAAACGTAGTGCTTATTCTCTTGTTGTCTGTTCGGTTGTGAACACGATAACTAAAAAAAAAACTTATAGGCGTTAAAATGACACGGAAAATATCCCTATTATATCGCAGTAATATCATTTGGCAATTAACTGAGTAAAGGACATTCTTAAGTATTTTTCTATCATTTTTTTGGTACGCACATTGTCCACCTTTACTGTGTGTCAGAAGTTTTCCTTCCGTGTTCAAGACAGATTACGCACTTTTAATTAATGCGCTGGTGCAGCTTCCGTTGTGCGGAAGCTTTTTGTACATTGTGTGCTCACGAACAGACTTGACGCACAGCACCATCGTTTCCTGAATCGGTTCAAGCTACGCTTTTGATCGATTATCCGTGAATTGATTGCAATTCAAGCAGTAATTAAATTTTCTCAATCTGTTTTTCTATACATATTTGATAAAGTAAATTTCTTTTTTTTGCATTTAAAAAATGTAGTAAAAATAGTTTTATTTTACATGATGTCAGATTTGTGCTAAATATGAGTACTCATGTTTCTAGTTGTTGTTGTTAATGTTAAAGCTTACGTATTCCAAGTGTATCCAGGAAGAAATACGGACAAAGTAGTTGCAAGACGTTTCCTCCATGTTTCCAACATTCATCTATTATATGCCTACTTGCATGTGATGCTATGACGTTGCCATAGTGATTAAAGTTCCTACCAGGTGTTTATGGAGACCATATATACAACAACAAGTACTCTCTGGACCAATATTAAAGAAGCAAGGTCGACAATTAGCATACCAGGTGTTGATGGGTATGAAATGTCCATCAACAAATACAGTCTACACATACCAATGGAATCTGTAACGTCGCTTATGAAGAATCCTTATATTGCCAAGTAGAAGTTCTTCACTGACAAATAAGGGACCGTAACAATTATCGTGTCATAAAGACAAGACATCCATCCTTAAAATAAGCAACTATCCAGACTTATCCACAAAACTTTTTTCCCCAGGTAAAGACATTTTCCCCCTTTTATTTCAGCATAAAAGAGTCAAATTCATTGATTTTTGTATATTAGTTTTTTGAGGCGAGTAACTACGTTGTGCGCGGACGAAATACAAACAAATTCCCCGGTTCCCAAAATTTTCACCGGGTACAAATTATACCCACTTTACCTACTTTTTTAAAGGTAGGTTTCAATATGGGTAAAAGCCCCTCCCTCTATTTGAAATCCTCGATACGCCCCTATCCCTCAAAAAAGTGATAAAATATCCATAGGGTTCAAGGTTTTCAAAATCCTTTTCTCTTTAAACATGCCCTTATCACATGACTTTCCTAAACTTGTTATCTTTAAAAAACTGTTAAGTTCCAATATAGAAAATGGCTTGTTTTCGTCAGATTTATTTTTAAATTCACTTTTCTCCTCGTTTTTACGTTCAAATATAGAGTATATTTTAAGATCCCGTGTGCGTAGGTGGTTAGACGTTTTAGAACTATTTTATCATCCTAAAGATATAACAGACATGTATTTATGTCCCCCGTGGACGTCGGGTTTAATGAAAACGAACAGTGCAACAAGTCAGAAACATGATATACAATATAATTCTAAACGTCCACAGTTATGATCATTAAAACTATTAAAACTTTTAATTCGTTATATTCATTGAATATTAATGGTGCATTTTTTTATTGCTTTACATTTAATAGGCTTAGCCTTTTACATTAAAAGCTTACAAGTTTGTTTCGTTATATTGATTCGTATGAATGAAGCTGTGACATACAGAGCAAATTGTTTGCTATTAGAGTCTCATGGTTCAACCTTCAGTATTGACTGTAAAACAGCTGATGCTGATGATGAGTTATTTTGGGTTTGACGTTGAGACGTATGACCTCTTGACCTGTAACTGAACATTTTATCACATGCAGGCGCGTAGCCAGGGGGACATGGGGGAATGTTCCCCCCATTTCGATCCAAAGTGCTCTAGAATTGCACAATTTTTCACTTATTTTCAAAACTTCGACCGTTTCATGGCCATTGTTCCCCAGTTGTGATACAAATTGCCCTAAATTTGCACCATGTATAACTAATGTCAAATATTCCGGCCATTGTTTTAATTTTATCCAAAGTTGTTCCCCATTTCAAAATCCTGGCTACGCGCCTGATCACATGTGGTAGCTTTTAGCTTTCTTAGTCATTATTTTGTTTTATTCATTTTTATTTGAACATTGTCGTAGTATGTAGAATGTGAAATAATGTCCGCCATTAGAATGGAAGTAAAGTGTACTAAATCTGGCATATCTGACCGGTACATCAGTACCAAATCAGACATGTTCTTGAGTAGCAAACTTTAAAAGTCCAGGTGTACTAGATCTGACCGGAACAGGAGTAGAAAATTTGACCAGACCCTGAGTAAAAAATGCGACCAGTTCTGTGATAGTTTGGCCACACTATTGTATCACTAAATCTTTACCACTAAAGTATAATTTAATCCGACCAGTACAGAAGTAGTCAATCTGACCCGTTATGTATCACTTAATCTTAACATAACCAGAAATACAGCAGTAAATTTAGAACATTTAACTTCGAGAGTTGAAGCTCATTATGAGCTTTCGACAACTATCCCGTTGTCTTTGTCAAGCTTAACTGTTTGTCACATGACCGGATGATGACGATTGATCATGTGACCAGAAATAGTTAACTTGATAGTACATGACGATCAATCTTGACAATCACAGTTGTACTAAAATCGGATAGACTACATCGGACCAGTACACGAAACTGAATCATACAAGTGCAGTAGCTTTCTAGTATTTAATTGGGTCAGTACTTAATCTTAATCTTATCTGTACGTTACGCACCCACTCATTACGTCAACATCATTTGAATATTCCTGAAAAGTTTCTTTCATGCGACCCTGTCTCCCATTACTACGGGGAGCAGATCTACAAAAAGCAACGAATAGAAAGTACGCGTTAGTATAGTCTGCTGTTGATCAGCTACCATGTCCACAGTTTCTTTAAACCTCTTCCTTGTTCCTTAAGCAATGGTGACTAGTTTTCGAGGAGAGCCTGAGGACATGGCTTCTTTTCTGTTAGAATAGAACTGAAGTCCTATCCATAGGCAAAAGTGTTGGATATGGCTTTATAAATTAGCCTGTATTGTAGTAGATTTGTCTGATGTCATAGCAATATATATATAGCGCTTAAAGGACCTTTTGAGTCGATAGTGCTGTAAAACCTTACATAAAATTAAAAAAAGACGAGAGTCTTGATTCTGTTTTTTGGGTTTTATTTTAGACAAGTCTCTTTAAGGCATTTTATTTCACGTGCTGCCACCATGTGTCATTCTTTACTTCTCTCAACATGTTGTTCAGACGCATAGCCAGGGGGGTGACATGGGGAAATGTCCCCCAACCAGTTTCGATCCAAAATGCTCTAGTTTTGCATACTTTTTTTTTACTTTTTTTCAAAATTTCCGCCGCATCGCGGCCATTTACATAAATTAAGTCCAGTTATAACTAATCTCAAAAATATCATTTTGATTTTTATTGTATCTAAAGTTGTCACCCCCCCCCCCATTTTAAATTCCCGGCTACGCGTCTTATGCTGTTATATACGCCAGGACAGAAATACTATAATACACCGAGCAGTATATGAATACCAAATAATCTAGACTCGGTACAAATGTCAAAAATACTAAACTCTTATTTTTGATCTAGATCTGTCAAGAAGGAGTAGAGTGCCAACAGCGCCGGAAATGGACTTCTCTTATTATTTGTGAAGAAAAACCAATTATTATTCTCGACTGGAAAAGAATATTTATAAAAGCATTGTAATTTAATCGTAAATATGTACACGATTCCATCAGAAAATTATGTCGACCATATGGACGACGTTGTTTGAGAACATTCTGACGTCATTAAACTGACTTTCATCTCAAACACGTGACAGAGCACGTGTCAACCAAAGTGATAGACTTCCATGATAAATGACAGGAATGACAAATTATAGTCGGGGATATGAGAGGTTTCTATTCATCCCCCGGACTCAAACGGACTATTTAAATGGTCATTAGAGGAAACATTTGATGCCTTCATCAGGTCAGCGTAATATGAAACCCATTATGATTCTGGGGCTTTAATAAATGTTATAATTTATTCGTAAATATCTAGACGTTTCCATCAGCACAATATGTTGCCCATAATGACGATGTTGTTTAAAAACATTCTGACGTCATTAAATTTGTTTCAATGTCATACACGTGACAGAACATGTGTCTACCAAAGTGATTGTTGTTGTTAATGCTTCAACTCAGTTAGGATTGTTAAAGTGTATAGTAATACGGACAAACGGGTTTCACGACGTTTCCACCATGTTTTCAATATTCATCTATAATATGCCTTCTTGCACATACTACCATGACGTCATCATAGTCTAGACACAGTTTTGATGCTTGAGTAGATAGGTCTACGATTACATTTTCTACTATGTGTTGATCAAGGCCATATATACACCAATAAGAATAGGCTCTTATTGATGGATACCATATCTACACCAACTAGAACTGTCTCGTGTTGATGGAGACTATATCTACACCAACAAGAACAGTCTGGTGTTGATAGATACCATACCTACACCAACAAGAACAGTCTGGTATTGATAGATACCATACCTACACCATCAAGAACTGTCTCGTGTTGATGGATACCATACCTACACCATCAAGAACTGTCTGGTATTGGACTTTTTTAAGGGCCCTTTTTCGGAGGGAGAGGGCCCCCTACCACAACCTAACTTGACCTGCAAATAAAGTCATTTCTTTCGACTTTTCAGATAGTTCCTATTATCAAAGTTTTTTTTTCGCTTCAAAATGCCCTTTTCTGGATGAAAATGCCGTTTTGGGCGAGAAAATGCCCCTTTGAACGCTTCGAAATGCTCTTTTTATGCGGAAAACATGTCTTTTTCCCCCACGAAAAGGCATTTTTCGCCCCCGCTCGCCCCGTGCTTCCGCCACCCCTGGAGACCATATCTAAACCATCAAGAACTATCTTGTGTTGATGGAGACTATATCTACACCACCAAGAACAGTCTCGTATTGGTGTAGACCATATCCACACCAATAAACACCGTATAGACTCTAAATCAATGTTTAAGAAGCAAAGTAAAAAATAAGCCTATCATGTGTTGATGGGTATCAAGTTTACACCAACAAATACAGTCTACACATACCAATCTATAAGGAAAATCCCAATGTTACAAGGCTGTTGCAGTTTGCCAAATTATAGAAAGTTTACAAAAATACGTGTCACAATCACCAGAGATCCCTCACCAGTGACGTATTTAGGGGATGGGGAGCATCCCGTAATGTCCCCTCTTCTGAGGTGAAAAAAAACCGCTCTAGATTGCCACCACTTAAACTAAATGTGAACCCTCCCCCCCTTGCGCCAATAGGTCCCTTCCCCTATTTTCATATACATAGGGTCAAAGCTTTTAAAAACAACTTATTATTTTCTCTTTAATTTTCTTTTTACACTTGACTTTCACAATTTTTTGATCTTTAAAAAACTGCCAAGTCCTATAAGAGAATATTGATTTGTTTTGTCAGATTTATTTTAAGTTCATTTTTCTCGTCGTTTTTAAGTTCAAATATATGTAGTTTATCTTAAGAGCTCATGTGCGTAGATGGTTGGACGTTTTAAACCCCTTTTGTTATCCTGACATATAACAGATATGTATTTATATCTCCAATTAACGTCGGGCTTCATCGAAAAACTGAGTGCAAAAGGTCATAAACATTATACGCTATATAACTATAAACGCCAACTTTTATGATCACTAAAGCTTTTATGACTCGTTATTTGGCATATAATTATCAAAAATGCGCCATGATGCAATTATCAACAATAACAGCTCTCAAGGTTATCTCGTTCTATTGATTAGTATGAGAGTGTCACATTGCAAGCAAATAGTTAGCTAATAGCGTCCGATGATTCAACCTTCACTATTGTCTGTAAAACAGCTGTTCACGATGACGAGTTATTTTAGAGATGACGTTGACACGCATGACCTCCTGACCTGTAACTGAACCATTATGTCACATGTGGTAGCATGTGCTTTTTAGACATTCGTTTTGTTTTATTCGCCTTTAAGTTTTTTCTTTCTCTAGACAAACTAAGGACTGATATTGTACGCCATTGACAAAGCTTGAAATTAAGCATTCATTACTCAATCTGTCAGATCTAAATTTAAACTATAAATAAATTTGACCAGTACACGATTAGTTAAAGCAACCAGTACAGGGATACTAAATCGGACAAGTAAACTAGAATTAAATTTGACCAGTACATGATTAATTAAAGCAACCAGTACAGGGATACTAAATCGGACAAGTAAACTAGAACTAAATTTGACCAGAACATAATAAAGAACCACTTAATTTGACCAGAAAAGATGTGGTAAATCTGACCAAAACAAAACAGCAGAAGTAAATCTGACCAGTATAGAATAAGTGAAATGTGCATAGTACATGAGTAATACGTCTGACATGTACATGAGTAATAAGTCTGACATATACATGAGTAATACGTCTGACATGTACATGAGTAATACGTCTGACATGTACATGAGTAATACGTCTGACATGTACAT
>JAUUEB010362319.1:0-12400 GCA_032362205.1 Clione limacina
TCATTTTCATCATAGCGTAGGTGTAAAATCCAAAACAGTGCTTCTCAAAAAATGAAAACGCAGGAAAAAAATGGTCATTTTAGCAGGTTTTTTGCATTTTTTTCTGTATTGGAGTGTCTTACTGTTGCTTTTTTGGTGTTTTCTATGAATTTCATATGTATACGTGTAATTATGACCAAAACCCTTATGATTTTAAAATATTTTCCTATATCTATTAGGCCAAGTCCATGTTTAGTAAAAAAAAAATAGGGTGACCATCACATATATGGTCATGACACATTCGTGTTCCACGTTTTTTTGGAGAACCTTTGTTCTTTTAGAGCCCAAGTTAGTGGCAATCATGAAAAACATAGTGAAATTTGTGGGTGGGGGGTTACAGCAAATCTGTCGTATTGGCCGGACTAAATGTTTAAGCATTCTGGTGAGTCCACTTCACAGGATGGCAAGCTGTCTGACTTCAGAAGTTTTAACATATTACACTTTTTTGAAAGTTTAAAAATGATCTCATATCTGAAACATTCCTGAAAATAAAATAAGTTCCTTTTCTCCTTTGTTACTCAAATGCACATCAGGTTCTTAATAGGAGCAAGGAATTAAAAGAGCTATTATCTAGAAATATCCAGACATCACACGCATGATTTATTCTACAATTGTTTATCAGTCTTCTAGGTCGGAAATTAGAACTGTCGCTTTTGGTTAAACGATACAATATTTTTACATGGATAACTATAAAAATTGTGTTTCAATACCACCGTTTTTTACGGTCGATATAGAGAGTGGGGAGAGAGGAACGAGATTGGGTGGGAAAGAGAGAGAGTGTGAGAGAGTGTGTGTGAGAAAGAGAGAAGGATGGAGAGAGAAACAGATAGAGTAAGACCGCGTATGAGAAAGCAAAAGAGATAGAGATCGTGACTGAGAGGGTATTAGAAAGTAATGTTATGTGCCAATTAAATATTGTCCTATGAGCAAATAGAATTAAGACCTAGAATTACTCAGCTTAGCCAATACGGGAAATTGTATTTCCGTTAAGAGATGAACAAACCATATAAGTGTTGACATACGACGAGAGCAATGACTGTTAAAGTAGAAAAGTTGTACTTGTATGTTTTATATTGCGAACGAACTTAGAACATCTGTGAGGCAATTACTTTAAATTTTACTTTGTATAATAATAAGATTATCTGACCGACCAGAGGCCTGTTTTTGTTACATGTTCATACCTGATAACCTTTTATTTTGACATTACATTATAATAATAACAATACAACCACAGATGCATTTGTCATACCCACAGAGCATTCATGATGTGCCTTACACACTTGGCAGCCTTTCTTCCTCGATAAAGTCCTTACAAGCATCGATGACAAATATATTTATGGCGAAGAACAAACTGGTACTGATTTTGCTCCTATCGTGTCTAGCCAAACAGGTATTGTCTTAGAAACTATACGTACAGTGTTCACTGTGTGTATCAAATAATTAAATAATGATAATCATTGACGTGTACGCATTTGACTCGAAAGTGGTATAACAATAAGTCAGAATTTAGAAAAGTGTTTTTGTTGCCTTGTTTGTTAATGAAGCAATGATGTATTCGTATTTTTCCCTGGGGAGTTACAATGGTGGAATGTGTAACGCTGAGACATAAAATGAACGAAAACCTTAAAGGTTTGAGTTAAACAATTGTCTCAGCCTTACACATTCCACCACTGTTACTCCGAGAAGAAAAAATGCAAATACATCATTGCTTTAATTATATAAACCATCTTTTATTTCAGCGAGTCTAATTACGTTGTTGTGCGGATATACACTATTCAAACATGTGAATAAAAGGGTATTGTTTTCTTTACCGGTAAATAGAAACAATAAAATTAATCTAGATACGAACGATTTATAAGTACAAATAATATGATTTACGCATAATCGTATGGATGAATACATATATTTAATTTGTGGCTGAAGATTTACCTATATGAGAAGAGAGAATAGACGATAAACCGTATCGAGATTCCCTTGTTTACAAGTTGCGACGGTTACACTAAAAGCACAATAAGGAATAAATAGACTAGTTTCACTTTCGGCTGCGGTCGGGCTCGGTTTGCTATGGTTTTTAAATGCTCCTATCAATCTGAAAACAAGTTCATTAAGTTTGCATGGAAAAACATGCACAAAAAGCATAACTTTCATGAGCCTTTCTGTAGTTGCTCATGAGTTATATTTATGACTTATATTAATACGCAAGGTACAACAACCATGGATTTTTTCATACCTCATGTACAACTAAGCGGCCGATAATTTCCGGATCCACATGATTCTATATAACAATTGGGTAATCTTGAGCCGAATTTCAGCTATTACTATTTGAACGAGAGGTTCGCCCGTGCTTAGTAAGCGCTAATACGCATTAACATTATTCTGAAAGAGACTATTTCTAGAACGCCTACGACGAACCCTGTTTGACTATAAGATTTTGTTTTTCAATGCCGTAGCGAAACGTTATTTTTTCCAACGTAATGCCATAGCAGTTTTATCAAAACCCTTATTTGTTCTCAAGTGAGGCCTATGGAAGGCAATTATCGTTCAATTTAGAGTCTAAAAGAATCTATCTTGTTCTAGATGTTTATAAAAATGTCAAGATCGGGAAAAAATTATTAAAGCAAAGCTATCATTAATCACAAAACCACAAAACAAAACTTAACAACAACAGTTAGTTTTTGTAAGACAGTTGCATCATGGAAGTGGAGATGTCTAAGCAAAAAGTGCGGTGGAATTTGCCAATTCAAGTTTGCTTATTCGTCTATCAGTACGCAAAACTTAGAATGCTTCAATTCTATTACACTTGTCTCCTAAAATATATTGATAAGTCCGATTTTGAATTATCTCAAATGGATACTGACAGTCTTTATTTTTCAATATCCGAAAATAGTATAGAAGATGTAATCAGACCAAATCTGAGAAAAGAATTGTTTGAGACATATCATGAATGGTTTCCTTCACATGTTTGTTATAAATATAGAGCTCAGTTTGTTACCGCAAAATGTAGCCATAAACCATGGCAACCCCTTCAAGATTGTTGTATCTAGCGTTTTAAAGATGACGCTCGTACCCCGGGGCTCTTTTAAAGTAGAGTGGACTGGGGGAGGTTGTGTAGCTCTGACCAGTAAAACCTATTTATGTTTTGGAGGAGATCCCGTCGTCACCGACAAAGAAACAAAAGTGGTTAGCAAGGGTCTGATGATAACATTGTTATGATCTACTGTGTATGGATGAACTACATACGTCAATCAGAGTTTGTTTGTGTAAAATATGTGATTAGTGTGTTATATTCTCCTATACTATAGAAATTATTCAATCGTTTCTTGTTTGAATGTCATATTTAAACAAGTCTGTTTGGACTTAAGACTCGAGGTTAAAAATAAAGACAGCTATAAAAAATTAGTACTCGTAGAGAGTACACACACGCAGATCAGACAAAAGTAACAAATAGTGTAGTGCTTTTTACACTTTTATTATGTTGCCCAACACATATTTGGCCACTCAGCCATCGCAACACATTTTGTCATAACTAAATATGATATCATATTATGTACTTTTTGTTTATTCAGACATTTTACGTATTTACCATTTGATATCTGGAGTATATATATGATTTTTTAATTAATATCTGAATTGTCAGGTAGCGCAGAATGTTTGGTATGTAAACTAGAACTACCGGTAATGGGAATTGTAATTGGGAAGTAATTTGATACACGGAAAGACAGGCTATTTTTGTTTAAATACAGCGTTTATCCATGATGAAAGACGCATATGTTTTATTATAATTATTTGATTGTTTATTAACAAGACGTTTGAACACTCAAATACATCCAAGCAGGGGAGATTCCGGAAATTGAATGTTTATTTTTTAATGACACCAGTGACGGTCATTAAAGCAACCAAATTCCACTCCCGCCACTGAATTATACATCACTAGTCTTATATGACAGAAGATTATTACAGGCCTCTCTTTTCTCTCTTATTCACAATATGTATTCTTGCCCTTATAAATGCCCTTATAAATGTAAATGCAGTGTTATATCTTTATATTGTTAATCATGCTGTTGTGTGAACACATTTTTTCATACAATGTTATGATACTCTAGCTTAATTTATTTTTATTCTCAACCTTATTTTATGACATGTTAAACATTTTTGTTACTGTTACAAGTGTCCTGCTCTAATGTATTATGTACTTGAGCTAAACAAATAAAATCTTAAATCTTGAATCTTCATTTGGACTTCCTAAATTCACCTTTGCTGTTGGCGATCATTATTAAAAGATGCAATGAAAAAACACAACATATCTATATAAAAATGATCAGTTTAATTATGTAAATGAAAATAAAATAGTTGCGAAGAAATATGTTCGAAAAATATTGTTGCGAAAAGAATGTTACGAACAAAAAAGTGCGAGACTTACTTCGTTTACCCGAACCCCATAACCCTATGATCGAGTCTTACAGACAGTTCCAAGCTCTATTAATAACAGGTCGTTATATATTTGTAAGGGCTTTAATGACCATCTTTTTATAACTTTAATGCGTCTTTATGTTGATTTATCGACAATTCCAAATATCAGCACGAATGTCAGGATGATGGGAGCAAGCCTTGCTTGTTTATCTGACTTGTACGTTAAGACATTGGCAACTCTAAAAAAAACATCGTAGTTATCTCACCATTGAATGAATCCGATTTATTGTAGATGTATATTATTTAAAACTTTACATACGTGTTCTTTTGGATATTTGCATGATCTTATTTAACTCGGCTTCGATTGTAAATCAAATTATTTTAATTAACTATTTAATCTAGATCAAACAATGCAACCAGAACAGACCCTATTCGAATTATTGAAAGCTAACGTTCTTCTATTGTTCCTTTGTAATGATCTAATTTATGGTAAATAAAACATGAATATTATCATTTTTTTCATCAAACATATTTATTTTCCATTTAAAAGATTTATAACAAAAAAACATTGCATGCATAAGTGTAAGAAAACATCGTTCAATTTGTTATATATTTGATAAAGATGAATGGTTTAACACACGTATATGAAGTGGTACCATACGGCTAATTTTCGAGATTCTTGTTTTTTAGGTAAACAGGAAATATTTAATAGTTTGTTGCCGTCTTGAACTTGTGGTACTATTCTAAACATGAGTTTAAAAAAGTTGATTTAATAAAAGCTAGGTTAATATATTTAGCTATCTATGGAAGACTGCTGGACTAAAAGATTTGCTCTACGGAGAATTGAAAACTCGGCAAAAGTCATACGTCTCACAATACTTAATTTCAAGAATGTCTCTAAGTGTGACTTGAGATTCCTAGACATTGATTAAATGAAGTGGTACAGTAATTAATTTTCCACGAAGAGTTTTTATGTCCCGTGAGGGCACTTTTGTTCGACAATGATGTTTAGGTCATTGCGTGTCGCCGAGGGCAGTGCCAAGTGGGAAATAGGGTGACAATACTAATTATCGACCATGACTTGTGGCGACGCGAAGGCTCGAACTCACTACCTCCCAGGTGAGAATCGAGTTCGCTCACCACCAGACCACCAAGGCCCCGGTATATATAGTCAAGTTGGGAGATACACTAAAGAGACAACTGCCAACATTATAAGATAATTATATCGACAATACAGCTGACAATCGTGCTTTTAGAAAAAAGACAAGACGCTAGTCTCAAGAGCGACCTGATATAACTGTAACAAGTGTGACGTAGACTTTAACTCATGAAATGGCTTGAAAAGCAATCAGACATGACTTGTGTTGAGACAAACTGCAAGTGTTTGAAAATGGACGGCATCCATGATTAGATATGATTGTAGGCGGCCTAATAATACTATTGATAATTGTTTTAAAACATTTCAAAAGCTTGTCTTGGGTCTTGACGGTCATTAAAGCTTATGCATTATTGGGATATTTTGTGCATATTTGTTTGGACGTCCTAAATCCACTTTTAGTGTTTGGGATATTTTTTTAAAGATGCAAAGAAATAATACAACATTTCTATTAAACAAATTATCAGTGTAAACGTTTAAATCTAAATAAAATAGTTGCGAAAATTATGTGCGAAAGGATATTGTTGCAAAAAATTGTTACGAACAAAAAGTGAAAAACTTACCTATGTTTACCCTAACCCTTTAACCCTACTACCTACTCTTACAGGGGAATGCAATTTCCGGAATTTTGAAACTGCGTTCGTAAGTATACAGTATTTGGGTTACACCAGAGTTTCCATTATTTTCCTCGCATGCTCGAAACTTGAAACATGCAAGTAATATCTTTTTTGCTAAGACAGAGCAAAGACACGAGTCTGATAGACATAGGGTCATATATAAACCCTCGCTTCGCGTGGCTTTTGAATTGTCAATTGACAGAGGTATCACATCTTAGCTTTCTGTTTGTTAAGCATCAATTTTCATTCGGGACTTAACTGATAATACAAAAGATTGCGAAAGAGAACAAAAATTAATTCTTGTTGTCGAAAGTTGAAGCTTGTAAGGGTGATGTTTTGTACAGATTGTAAACTTAAATTTCACCCACTGTTAACATGTGTATTAAAGTATTTAATATACAAACATGTTGAAAATATGTCATTCTACATTTGCAGCCTATTTATGATGACCTTATCTTATTAACACGTAATCAAAGCCCTATTTCTTATCCCTATTGAATCATGCGTTCTTGTTTCGGTTAGAATCAAATTCCACTCAGAACCTTACAGTTAATTTTTTTAAACATCGGACAATGATACAAAACTATTGTTGTGAACTGATAGAGACAGTGATTGACAAGAGAGAGAGACTTGTGACTTCTATTTCTCATGATGTTAAGATGTCAGCAGCACTTTGAAATCGCATGGGAATTTAAAGTGCGTACCCATAATGACACTTCTAGACAAGCCTTTCTACTAATAAATGACAATCATTCTCATCAATCTCTTCCATTGCACTATAGAATCGGGTACAAACATCAAGAAGAACGGGAAGGTGATGAAAATAGACTGAAGCAGACTGAAACCTAAAATCGATGTTGAAATTGATCAGGAATTCATCTTGAACAGTGACGTCACAAGCAAATAAAGATGTTACAATTATACAATAATTTGGGTTTTTCTTCGAGATTCAATTATTCAATAATGACTGCATGGGACATAATTATAGACGCCATGGTGATGTTTTAACAAATATTAAACTAATAACAAGTTTTTTTAACATTTTAACTTTGCAATGATTAATCAAGCATATAATGGTATATGTGGGGTCATCTTGAATGATTATTGGCGAACCTTTAAAGCCACGGGTGAAAAATTTGACTGTGTATTCTGTGTCTGTTCCGTCCGTCCGTCGTAGCGAAAAAATGTTAAAACGCTATATTTACGAGCAAGCGAGGGCAAATAATAGCACACGCTGATTTTGCCTAAATTGCTTGTCAATGATCGCCGTTTTAAACTGTGCGCAATACACTGCTACAAGACTCGATCTTAGGTTTAAGGGATTATGGGATAATGTTAACGAGGGTCATTTTTTGCAATTTCGTTTTGCAACTGTTTTTTCACTCTTTTTGGCAACTATTTTTTGCATATTTTTGTAATTTTTGCTATTTTTTTGCATTTTTTGAATGAATAGTATCAATGTTGCTTTTTAAATTCAGAAATATTTGTAAAACATTGACTGAGTTATCGCCCGTATTTATTCTTTTGCTTTATTTGTCTTTGTTTATTTTTGAACCATGTGGAACAATCGTCAAAGATAGAAAAGTACGATCCTGAAATTTTGAACATAGGCTCTTTTAGTAAAATTCTAAAAATAGATTGATCAACTCTTTGAAAAATATGTATCACTTGGGCTGTTTGCTTTATGATTTAATTTTTTTCTCTGATGGTCGTGGTTGTACTGTACTCTCTACGATTTTTTTCTAGTTTGTGATTTGCACAGCTTCTAACATTATCAGTAGATAACAGTTGTACATGAAAAAATATATTATATTATAGCAGGCCAACTCTTTAATGCCCGTATCCACCATCGCTTGACTTACGAATGGTTACTAACTTTCGATGATGTCTTCACTCCGATCTTTAACTAAATTTGAGGAATTAATATATTATTACCTTATGCACCATGCTTTTACTAGGCCAGTCGGACTAACGCAAAGTGTCAAACTCGCCCCCCTATGATATGTAAATTGTAAAGTGAAATATCCAAACAGTGATTTGATGACATATTCTAGAGAAATTTAGATTTTGAGCTATGACTAAAATAAAAAGAGTAAATGATTTCCAAATTGTTTTTTTTCACACGTCCGTTTAAGAAAATACTGGATATCTTAAATGTTGCTAAATTTCAAAAGATATATTTCTTAAAATAAGACCAAACGGTGTAGAAAACATAGACAGTCTTATAACAATTATAGGAATTGCTATAAAGAAAGGCATTTTGATAAATATTTTTGTAATCAAATAGAAAACGTGGAAATATCTTTTTCTTTTCATAATTGATAACATTTTTCACTTTTGTTTTTAATTTTATTTTTAAATCTACTAATCGTTAAGATCGCATGCAAATTGATATTTGAGAAACCAGGACGTTATATTAAAAAGAAATACATGTCACTGTGGATGTTGTACATACAGTGGGCTGTGATGATAACCATGAATTAACTATGCGTAATGAAACGATATTTAAGGTTATACAATGATTTGTACATCAGAATAAATATAAAAGCGATTGGTTCTATTTAACTGAGATGTAACTGTGCCTAGTTGTATGTTCTTTTAACCTAATGGTTAACTATCTCTTATTTCAATAAACTACTTGACATAACAAATTTTTATGATCGTTAAAACAGAGAAAGTACCATAAAAGGAATACAATCAAGAATTCCAGCTGTTTTAAAAAATCAGTTGATATAGAGAAAAATATGTATTTAATCTCCTTGAAATAAGTATATCTGTATGGAAGAGACATTTTAAGACGGGCTTTTTATTTGTAGTAACTGGCAGTGATTGTTTTCTGTTCGATTCTGCGGACTGAATTGATAATTGATTTACATACATAATATTGTATTATTCTTGTTATCTTATATAACTTGTTTCTATACTGGTATACCCCCACATTCTATCTGAGTTATCTCGACGGCGTCGTGTAAAACATGCAACTACGTCTGATTGTAAAAGAAGGAGAAAAACCTTTTTTAATTTCTCTTATAATCAGGAAGTATTTTCTAGTAGTTATCCTTTCCTCTAATGCCACAAGATAAAATATACGTCGTTCTCAGTTAGGGACGAATATGTACTTCGTGATCTTCCAGCATGACAGGGGGAGCATTTAGTGGGACTACAAGGTTTGAATATTTTAAAAAGTAGTTATTTGTCTAGCCACCGTATTGTGTTTGTTTTTACTTGAATAATCTAATTACTGTCCATTCAGTTAGTTTAAAAACTATGTCTATTCCATCTATCCATCTAAACTGACCGCTGTCTTCGACGTCTGATGAACTGATCTGATTCTGGTTGCGATCGTAAATGCTTCAAAAAAGTATAGACGACCTGTCGCTTTGTAACTTATGATATTTTTTCATGTTAAGATATTTTAATTATTATGTCAAGGTTTTTTCTTTTAGATTTTTCTCGTCCAATTCTCTCTGTTTAAAACAGGACCGGAAATAACAATCTTGACGCAGGCGTCGTTCATTCTGGCGTCCCTGGAGACGCGACCTTCATAGGCTGGATTATTTCGTTCAATAAAGCCTAGCTTGTTTAATGGATATTAGATGTGCAACACTCGAGTCAAAAAGTCTAAATGCCTTTGAATTCGATGTTTAATATAACTTTTTACACACGATTTGCCGTTTCACAGCACTGAATCGGAGAAAGTATTTAAGGCATTTTTCAGCCGATGTAAACCAAATGTAAACTTTAGTTAAAAGTGGAAGAGATTCCCGACTGGTTTAAGGTGGCGGAACATTGTTGATAATTTCCACCTTGAACTTAGCACGAGCAAGTAGGGGAAGCAATGGTGAATCAGAAAAATGTTGGTGGAAGCGTTTTATACCAGAAAACTGAGTAAAAATTATTCCCCCAAGTATAATTTATATTTAGTAATAACTAAACGGCTTACACTTCAATGGTGCATATCAGTATAAATTTAAATCAAACGAAAGTTATTTAGTCCTAATCTCAATTTGCGATTGTGCAGTACTTCGGGGTGGCTTCTCTCAAATTATTTGAAAATCATAAAAAGCAAGTCTAGGAGTAACCTTACGTGTTTACACTGAAAAGAAATACTTATATACTGCTACTGGTGAAAAGATTTAAAAATTGAAACTGACTATCTAGTCATTAAGTGACGTTGTATTTTATGTAATGCGCATGCAAAAATGAATCGCAAATCAATGGATATATTGAATATTAAGTAATATTAATTGGTGCTAAAATTCTTGAAAGTTTATATTAATCCATCCAATTGTTCTGGTTTTGAAGCTCATTGAAATCTATATCATATCTTCGATTATTTTTGTTTCGTGCTAAAGCTCTTAAAAGTGCATATTATGAATTATATCATTATGCATTTTGATTCCAAAAAATGATTTTTTATATGAAAAAAAATACTCTTACCAAGTAATATCTGATATGTTTTCCAATAATCTAATCCATCGGATTAATGAAAATAAAAATAATCTAAAATCTAATCAGATTACCCCCAAAAAATACTCCAATCTATTCCAACCTATACTGAATTCCAGTACTCATCACAGCACAGGTCTTAAATATCATTACAGTGCTAAACCCTCGTCGTTTCGGACAATATAATGTAATAGACTTCTACGTAATGAGTGTCTGTTGATCAAGATTTATTCTCTCTCTCTCTGTCGCTGTTGGGAACAAACAAAAATCTTTTAAGGATTCGATTCATTAAACTATCCAGGAAAATATTTCAGAAAAACATTCCAATGTCTAAAAACATTGTTTGAAAAGATTACTCATATCTTTGCTCATTATGATTCAAGCCTTTCGTCCTTGTTTTGTAAACACGCTGTATCTATTTAATTTTTTCCCCATCAGAATTGTTTATAATTGATCCACTCTCGGGAATAGGGCTTAGGTTGAAGCTATATTACAATACAATATTTTGGAGAAGACATGCTATGTATATATTTTATATTATGCCCCCTGAGGCTGAAGTGTATTGGAAATAGCTTCAAATCGCAAATGTTATGTGCATAAACTCCCCTTAAGGCGAATTACCTTAATTAAAAATAAGATTCTTGAGAAGATCTGATCTAAATACATGCATGAGGTATCAGACACAAGTTGACAATTTTTATTGCTGCATGCAGTTATCCTATTACATTTTTTGTTACTGAAGTCGTTGCTTCTGTTGCCTTTTTGATTCTTTGTTGATCTAACGAAATTATTCATAATTGAAGGAGGCAACAAGACGTATCTTCAATTAATCTTAATTTATTTCGACCGAGTTGACAACATCTAAATATGTAAAAGCAGCACACAAAGACTCATTAGTAATCTATAACAATATACATTGACTTGTATGGTTGGTTACTTGACTGCTTGCGTGACGATTAGCTCCAAATCCCCTGGGGTGGATTTTACTGTTATTTAAACATAGGATAACAAACATACCATAGATGGAGGTGGGCTATAAAAAATTATAAAAATGCAAATATTTTGGATTTAATAAAGCATTTACGATTGTTTTCTAGATTATCCTTTAATTGAAGTCATTTTACCTGTGATTTTTCACGGCACCTTACAAACCCCACCTCAGCTCAAAGCGACGCTATATCATTGACCGTCTCAAGAAAAGATAAAGGAAAAAAATAAAAAGGCGCCAACGACAAACAACACAATGACAACAAATTGACACTCGTGACAAAATCGCTCGCTGATTATTTGACAGTGTTTTTATTTTATTTTTAACTAGCGACTTCGTCACGTCAGCGTTACCCGACTTTCTCTTAAAAATAGCTCAAAAGAAGACTAAGAAGAAGAAATTATTCATTCCCCACTGAGGTTCCAATGCAAAAGGTTGTTAAAACAAACCAAAATGCAAAACTCAGGCGCTACGCGCCACAGTTTGAGTACAGGACGACTCAGTGTCCAAATGGCATTATCTCCATACGATTTAAATGCCTGAATGTTATTAAACAGGGTATCATATAAAAACCCAGACGCTCCGCGTCTTCGGAAATAGTGCTCAACGTCAATATCCTCACGGTATTGAAAGCCTGAGTACACCCTTGCATTCAACTAACAGAAAAACAAAACACGCACCAGGCGCAATTGGTATTAATACTTTGCGCAAAATACCTCCATTTGAAGACGCAAGCGTACA